>VSDK01005272.1:0-17425 GCA_009767595.1 Symbiodinium kawagutii | reverse complement strand
AGCAGGCCTGCACCGAAGCTGATGCGGAGGCCCTTGGTCACCAAATCTACACATGACACTGGTTGCTGATCGAAAATCCTCTGGAGACCCAGTCATTTCCAAAAAATCACAACAGCTGTCACAGCACACAGGCATGATCATATTGTCTCTATCTGCATAGCCAAGTAAAGCATGGCAAAAACCCAACGGTACAAGGGATAAACTGCTTGGGTAGTATGGAGTCGATCTACCAACTCTCACTTGACTAATTGCTAAAGTTTGCCAAGCCCTAAAGTCCTAAAGTAAACCAATACTCACCTTACTAATTGCAGTTTCAATTACAATTTTTTGCGGTTCTTTGCACTGCTCAGCCGTTGAAGTTCACTCAGGTGCCCACTGGGCAGCGTCATCCAGCAATGCCTACAGCATCGCGACACAAGGAATGCACCAATGTAACGACGATCGATGATTCATCCTACAACGCAAAACAAAATAAGGGTGCCCGCGAAACCGAACCGGGAACCGGTTGGAGGAACCGTTGGAACCGAATTGGGTGATAAAAAATGGAACCTAACCGTGGGGTAACCGAATCGAACATGAACCGAACCGGGCCGAACCGGTGGATTTACCACGATAAAAGTATCACGCGTTGTACGTGCCGTATGACAGTCGTGTCCCTATGTTACTAATATGTTCGTCGACGGCGTCCAAACACCAGCCATATTGGAGCGACGTGTTGAGGCGAAGGGACAGATGCATTGCTCTAGTGGAAATCGATCTAGTGGAAATCGGCGATAAATAGAAATTGGTGGTAATTGATAGTGAATGCTAGCAAATAATTAATGGTCACGGTTGATAATTGGACGTACATGGTGGTCTCTAAACCGAACCGAACCGGTTTTTAGAATAACATTACAAAACCGAACCGGGATTAAGGTTTCAAGCCTGCATAGGAACCTAACCGAACCTAACCGAACCGTGGCCATCCTAAAATAAGTAGGTTAGTAGCTAAGTTCATTGGCTAAAACCATGAATGATTGAAATCAATATAGAATCTACCAACAAGAATCAAGTTGTATATACATCCAAAGAACTCCTCAATAGAAGCCGCGAACCAAGTCGGTCGGAAGTCGCAATGGCAACAGCTTCGCCTCAGACTTTGATGTTGCAGTGGCATCAAACTCTTCGGTGTAGCTGTAGCTGCCAGTGTGTTCACTCGCTACACTTTCGGCCACTTCAGCCTCCTGGTGACGCGGAACTGGAATTAATCAAGGGATCTCCCCTTCACCCTTGCCCTGTACCCAAGAAATCAAACAATCAAGGGATCAGAAAAGATCAGAAAAGAACCAAAAAATCGAAACCATCAGAGAAGGACAATGAAAAACAAACATCGTTGGAAACAGAAGATGTGGACTGGCAAAGTGAAGGCCCTTGGACAGCTTCTGGACTGGCAGGGGTAATTTCAAGCAAGTTAAACAGCTCTGGTTTGATGCACAGATTTGTGAAATGACGGATGGCCTATATCTATCTATTCTCACCGATTATGCAGCAATTTGCCACTCTGCAAGTACGAAAGAAGTTAATCAACTACTCGACCTGCAAAAGGCCCAAATCTAATCCCAACGGCAAGGGTGCAACGAGAAAAGAATTCTACTGCTTTGCCGCTATATCAAGGTTGCAGCTTGCCCTGCCTCCTCTGCTTCATCGCTCCTTTGGCGCAAGATGCAGAACCAACACAGCGGCAGCACAAAGTCGCTGCCAATAATGCACTCAACCTGTGAAATCCTGAGACTGGTCTACTGGCTCAAGGTGCCAAACAGTCCAAATTATTGCAGACTCTGCAAATATGCGCAATGGCCACAGCTTTTGAGAAACTATGATTCCATATGATGATGGACTCGGGCTTGCAACACAGTCAAAAAGTGGTCCTTGGCTCACTCCGAACAGTACCTCAGGAGACGGGATCAACTGCAACTGATGAAAGCAGCACCTCACAAATCACAAATCGGGCGCATGAAAATGCCCCGCCAACCAATCTTTCCCCAAAAGTGTGCCCGTGTCCGGAGTTTTTATATCCGATGCGCAATGGAACGGAGCAAAAGAGTAGTCTTGTCCAAAGAACAGCTGTGGTCAAAAATTGTTGTAAAAAAGTATGGTGATTCACCAACGGCAAGAATTCACTAAAATGGTTTGGTGGATGCCTGTTGGGTTATTGGGCTATTGACCATACTCTAATGAATGGGAGCGAGTCATCATCAACGAGAAGAGATCAAACAAAAAAGAAACCAATTTGCTCGTCATGCACTGTGCCATTTCCATACGCAACATCATCTGTTTGAGAAAGGTCAGCCCAGCAACTTCTGCTGATGTCATGACAGATTTTGCCAAGAAACCAGTTTCATCAGCGAAGTTCTCGGAGTAATCGTCACCAGCCTGGAGATGGTGGATTTCGCCAAAGAGGAGTTTTCGTTGGTTTTCTTGAACAACTATCAATCAGAAGTTCTATAAAGTAATCATTGCCTATATATACACACAAACACAGTTTTGAAAATTATCAAAATGTTCTTTTCTTTCTCCAGATTTCTTGCCATGTTCGTCTGGTGCACCATCTCCACCCTATGGGAACATCTCCGAATGTCTCAAGCACCTCCTCTTCGCTTGCACCGCTCAGGCCCTAACAGCGACACACATTCGCTGTGCGACAGCAATGAAGGCCATCCATCTTCAAATTTATTCTGTTCTAAGAAATCGAGGAACGAAATAAGGAATCGGAACCCATTTCAATTATCAGGCTTCAACCCATAACCGCCACAAGCACCACATCGTTGTATAACTTGCCAGTAAGCAAAGCCCAATGCGAACCTCGGAATGGGAAACCTCAGGTGCCTCAGTGCATCAACACACCACAACCCCATCATGGCCCAAAGCTCAGCACATCTCAGCACCCCCACGATGCCGATCGATCCCGTCCTGGCACGGAAACTCGAGAGGGACACTCGAAGTGCAATGCCAAGGCTTTGAAAAATCTGAGCACCAACTCAAATGGGAAGGGACCATCATAAATCATAAGTCTTCGGCCAGACCCCTGGAGGTCAACTGTGTCAATTTTTTGGGAAGGTAGCCACAATTGAAAGTAGAGAAAAGAAAGAATATTGTGTTGTTATTGTGTTGTTCGCTCTTCAATGCTGGTGCACAAAGGGTCCAACAGGGTTTATACCCAAGATAGCACAACATCAAGACATGCAGCAAAAAAGTTTACAAGTTTGAGAAGCTCTCACTAAAGCAAGATGGCAGCCAACCCCAGCACGACTTTTTGTTCACCAAATCCAACAGAGGTCATCGGCTCAGCCAAATCCTGCAACAAAGGAAAAGCATCATTGTCTATTTGGTGGTTTTTCATATGGGATGATTTTGGGAAGCATCATTCGACATGGAAGCCATCGCTTCATCTTTGGATACCCAGTCTATGGACACACATTGCGAGAAGACAGAGAAGCATAAATCTTTGATTTGCAGTTTGCGTGTTCTCTGGCTTACAGGTTCTGTTGACCCAGTTGCAGTACACAGAAATTGCGGATCTTTGTCGTATTGAAAGAGTGGTACCATTAGTAACCATTATCAGCAATTGTCAAGCATTATTGACTAGTACACATGATACTTTTTCATCATGGAAAGGACTTTCGCGGATAGCATGGATCAGCATCCAGTCCTCCTGCAGCAGTTCCAAAGCATCCATTGCAGCAGCATGACCCTTGTCTGCAGCCCCTTGAAGCAATTGAATGGCAGCATCTTCATTGTCTTCTTCTCCTTAGGAAGCCAGTAAAGTAGCTCTGTTTCCAATGTCTCAAGATCTGGGATTGGAACTTCGAATGCTTTTGGCAATTATGTCTGGTCGAGCATCCACTGTCAAGGTCTCCACGCAAGTAGCACATCCCCAACTGATACCATGCCTACAGGATCAAGAGTTATGCACAGCTGTGGTCTCCAGCTGTTTCCAAGACCTACCAGAAGACAAGCAGATCTCGGAACCAAGCCTCTGGGTAGCCTCTCTCTGCGAGCAAACGCCACTGGGTCACTTCGTTCTCACCATATGCCAAGCGCCGGCTTGCAACCAAGTGTTTCCAAGCCTCGCGAAATTTGTTCAGAGTGCCGAAAAGAGGTGAGCTTAAGATGGATCAAATAGACTCAGCTAGACCACAACTGCGGTTTCTCAAGTCATTACCCCCAGTTATAAATCCAGGTTTCAACTATTTTTAGAAACAAATAGTAACAAATTTCAGTAACAAATAGTAAGAAATTTCATCCATAGCTGACCAGATGACCTCCACGACCTCCACGACCTCCGCGACCCCCAGCGCCTCGGGGTCTCCCACGGCCGCGGCCTCGAAGAGCTCCGCGGCAGCGGCGAAGGCGCCGGCTTCGAAGCGCAGCAGACCCAGCTGCGTCCGCGCCGCGAAGAAACCCCTCGGAGAGGAGAAACCAATTGGGAAGAAATGGAAGAACAAATGAACCAACTTAGAATGGAAAGGAAAGAGTTGGTTCTAAGAACTATATTAGAGAACATAGAAAAAACGAACCGATAGAAAACCTATATGTACATATAAGATTACATACATAGGTATAAATAGGAAAGACATGTGAGAGAACAGTATAGGAGAAACAGTATACATAAGGTTATACAGTTTCTCTTACAGTTCCTCCGTTCCTTCTATTTATACCTATTACATTTTGTAACATATAAACCATGATGTTATACCTATTACTTTGTATACAGTTTCTCCTTTAAATACAAACCATGTAAGAGAAACTGTATACATAAGTTATACAGTATACATAGGTATAAATAGAAGGAACGGAGGAAGAAATGAACCAAAATGAACCATGACATATGAACATAAAAACCAAGAAGTATAAATACAAGCGCTTATAAAAATCATATGAATGAAGCAAGAAGTACGTAACATATTGAGAACCTACAATTGGGAACCTACATCAGTACTAAGCAAAATCTAAGCATTTCATATTCATGACATCTAATCTCTTAATCTCCTCAAATGAATCTGATATAGTGAATGCAGCGATAGGGATCCAACATCTGTGGTCTTGAAACCTCGCCTGTCTGCGCTTCGTTGGAACCACTTCGCAGCCTCTTCGAGGTTTTCATCAACACCCAAGCCTCGCCTGCAACAAGCACATGCCAACTCAATAACAAGCTGGACATCTTGGATCAAAGCATTGCATGGCTGTCTGCTCCCATAGTGGGGGTGGGTTGCTTCTTCCGTGCTAAGTAGAATATTCTCAGAGTAGTAACGATGACAACGGCAATGTCTTTATTGTGCGATCAGAGTGGTGATGATCAACAGAAAGAGAAGACCAACTTCCGCCTGTACATGTCGCCCATGTAGAAAGCCGCTTTGGGCTCTTGCAAGGCAGCCAGCTGCCTCAGTGTGACAGCTCCCTTGATGGATCACTAGCCCAGATCTTGTGACAAGGCACATCCACTCCGCAGCTTCGGGATCGCTCTCATCTTGGTTCAACCTGAGAAGTCGAAGAAGTCTTGTCATGGTCAATGCGGTGAATGTGATCGTGGTCACAAGAAGTTGCTGCCCAGAGGCAGCAGCATGGCCAAATTCATCTGGGCAGTGCCGTGGCCCTTCTCCGAAGCAGCTCTGAACCACTTCTCTGCCACCTCAGTCGATCTGAACTCTGAATGATTCTTCCTGAATCCTGACCGTAGAAGAGAACTAAAATGTGGCAAGATCTGGCACGCCTTCTCGTCATCTTCCAGAAGTGCCAGATTGTTCTGGGCAAAATGATGGCCTCTCTCAGCTGCTTTGCCATAGAAGTCCTTTGCCAACTCCAGATTTTTCTCCTGGCTTTACCAGGAAGGAGCATCACTTGAAGAGAAGCTTTCGGTTGAAACAAGATCTGTCGATGCCTTCCCATGGATACCAAGTTCAAATTGGACTCCAAGGTTGTAGAGCGCATCTACCTCAGCACTCCATCTCCAAAAGCATGTGGCGAGTGCCTATGAACCACTGAGTCTTTCATCACGATGGCACTCATTAGATGTCCATCCAAAAAAGCTGTAGCATTGCATTTGACATCATCTCTCTGACTATCCAAGTGAATTCTCAAAAACTGGCTTCATACCAACAGTTGGCTTCATACCAACCATGTTCACAACAACCAAAAGACCAGCTGCCGAAGTATCTGAGGACTCTGAGGCCATCTGGTCGTACCATGGGGTGCTGCCATCTTTCACCGAGGCTAAGGAGTCTTTGAACCAGAAGATCACGCTGTAGCGCACCCCCTGTCAGCAACGAAATTGCAACTCTGCTGAACGTATCTCTGGCTCTGGAAATCAACTGAATCTCTGACTCTTGTGACTTTTGTCAGTACTTTGTGTACTTGATTCTTGTGGAGGCTGTGCCTCAAAGACATCAACTCCATGCTGAAGGTCAAAGCTATGCAACACCACATCTCCAGGAGACAAGGTGCAGAAACGTCCTCACACATTGCACACTCCAACGGACTCAATCCTCGCAGTACAAAGCTAAGGATTGAGTGTAGCCCTTTTTGAGGCAATCCTTTTTGCAGCTGAGGATCTAGATTCAGCATTTGCCTCTGGTTGCAAATAAAGACCTTCGGAGGTGATCATGTGCCACTGTGTGCTTATCTTGCAAGGCGATCAAGACCTAACCTTGAGAAACAACTGGGCGACGACTGGGACATGAATTTCCAGGGTGCCACAAACGTTCCAATCGGCCAGACATCTGTTAGGGCATCCAATAGTATGTACTTCTAAATACTTCTAAATACTTCTATATACTTCTATATACTTCTTCAGTTTGTCTACATCTGAGCACTTCTTCGTTGACATTGGAATGGACGTCTATCCAACTGGTTCCAACTGGTTGATTCGGTGTCTAAAAGGCACACCTCCTTGGAACTCGTTGGGGTCAGAGATGCCAAGCACTGCAGTGGCGTAGGCGTGGCCATCGTAGTGCACTCCGTGGCTGCGGCGCTCGCCGGGACGGTACCTGGAAATACTTCACACAGCTCCAAGAAGGCTCCAAGAAAACCCACAAGAAGGCTCCAAGAAGGCTCCAAGAAGGCTCCAAGAAGGCTCCAAGAAGGCTCCAAGATTCGAGGACCAATTGAGAATACAATTGAGAAAAATGTTGAGAATACAATTCACTGAGAAAACTTTTGAGCACCGTGAAGGAAAAGAATTGTTTTGTCAAAATCCTATTTGGCGCCAAGGAGACATAGCAAGACTGATTGGGTGGCCCTGCCTTCGAACCAGGATCTCAGACAGCACTGGTGGTGATGCCATCTCAAGGCCGCTGAGAGCTGGGAGGAGCTGCGTGTCAATAAATGGAGACAACAAGGACTCCATGCAGCTATCCTGCGAGACACGTCCAGAAACACATGAACGAAGTGAACCTGATTTTTTTGTTGCACTGCCAGCTATCGTTCCTAGACAATCTTGCAACATGATCCGCATCAAGTTTGAGCAGTGAGCTCATCCTGGGCTCACCCTGGTCCCAAAAAATGCACTTCTTAGAACGGCAAATCTGCTGTGCCCCGTGAATTCACCTGCCATTCACCACGGGTCACGGGATAAAACTCAAAGCTCGGTGCTTCATCAACCGAGTCGGATGCCGTGTCATAGCTCGCAGCTTCCACATGTTCCCGGATCAACCGCACCGTTTCAACTGGGCAAAGTCCCCGGAAGCAAAGGACGCGGCTCATGCCTCCTCCTGTGCAACTCTGCACTCGAATTTTAGAACCTCATAATTCATGCTATCTACATATCTTTACTCATCCCAAATCCTGACCTCCAGTGCCAACATGACTTCTGAAAGTCATGCTCCATGATGGTGATACACACATCACTGACATGCTCGTCCAGTGAGGTACCCGAGGAACTAAGAGCTCCCTCCCTTGTCATTTCAATGAATGATGTATTCAAGCGGACCATTCTCGTCAAAAAAAACCTTGCAATTGGTGCCATAGATGAGAACATGGACAGGTGATAAGACTAGCGTCACTGAGTCATGATTTCTCACACATCATCTGCCCTTCCCCAACGTCTCCCCTCCTGGCGTTCGAATTTCGCTGTCCTCTCGGAGCCCAGCCCAAGAAGATTCTGCATCACTGACTTGCTTTCGATGCTGGAAATGAAAGCTCTGGAGGCCTCACAGCGGGAAGATCAGAGCTAGGTGAAGCTAACTAATGATCCTAATATGCAGAAAGCAAATGAAAGCAAATGAAAGCAAGAAGTATTTCCTTTTCCAAGACACGACATCTCCGTGCCACCAGAGAGGTGAGGCAGGTGCACACAGCACCAGGCCATCCAAATCTCTGGTGTCGCTCGCGGACGTTCAGATGGCCACATCTCTGCACAGACCCAAGCTCGGGCAAAGTTGCAGGGTGCAACGCGACATGGCCAGCAACGATCATCCGCGCTGAGACGAATGATTGAGGGCTTTCAATTTCTTGATAGTATTGTTTCTTGAAAACTTGATAGTATTGTTTCTTGATAGTCTTGTATTCCATGATTCAAACCTCTATCGAGCCATCTCAAGTATTGTTTCTCAAAAAAGTTGCAGTCCAAAGGACGGTGTTTCTGTGTCCGGTCTTCGAGAACCTGTTGCAACACCCAAAAAGGTCACTGTGTGAGTTGCGAATGAGAGCACTCAGGTTGGCTACTGAGCTTTGTACAGCCAAATAAAATCTCCGAAAGTGCAGAATCCAAAACCAAAGAAGCAAAGCTCAAGAAAATCTGCAAAACTAACGCACAAAAACTCAATCCGCAAGACATTCAAGGCACCTCGACATGCTTGTCCCATGGCGCTGAGACTGTGATGATATCAGGATCAAGTAGCTTGAGCTAGTCTGGGTATGACAAAATGGGTGTGCTTTCTGTTTGCCAAGGTGAAATAGTCAGATGTTTTCAGCTTCAGTGCCATGAAGTTTTTTTTCCTTGCCAAGGGGTGGAGCACTAACACAGCAGAGATGTCAAGAATCCAGACATTCGAGCCCATTGAAGGAATCCAATATTTGGAACCCAATGTTTTCCACCGTCTCTCTCTTTCTCTTCTAGTCTCTACATTCTCTTCTACTCTATATCTATACTTATGTATTAATCTACATAATCTACATAATCTACATAATCTACATAATCTACATAATCTACATAATTTACATAATCTACATAATTCACATTCTATACAAAATCTTTCTCTTTATCTTTCTCTTTATCTTCAGCTTCACATCGTTCTCTTTTCACACGAAGGTCGTCGCTTCCAGGTCGTCCTCCTTCGCCTCACCGGCCTCACCGGCCTCTGGAACCGAGGGCCCTTCGTCCAGGTCGATGGAAGCAGAGACCGCCGCAGCTCCACGGGGCCTTGGGACTCGTCCTGGTCCGGAGACCGCCGCTGCTCGGGTGATGATGACATCCGTGTTGTCCGTGGACGTGATCATCACATCGCTGGAGGAGCTGGAGCTCTTCTTTCGCTTCTTTTTTCGCACTCCTGTGCAGAAAACATCTGGGAACCACGTTCATCCATGTTCATCCACTTTCCAACTGATTTGATTTTTGGAGACTTCCAACAGTTTTTTGTGAAGCGACAGGTCGGATCAGCGTCCTAAGTCACGGTTTCGCTGATTCACCTCTTTCAAGGCCGCACGGACTTGAGCCATTTTGCGTTCTTTCTCGCCCTCCTCATCTTTCCGGGCAGATGCCAGCTTGTTGAGTTTGCTTTCAATCTCAGATTCCTGTGGCGGCATCTGCCTCTGCTTGTTCGTAGTTCTTACGTATATAGGTTGCCCGAATCCCCCAATGACAGAAGAACTTTTGGATGCATCTATCTATATGTTCAAGATCCAAATATGCATCATCATTTGCCCGAGCTTAGTGAGCCGAAAGCATCCAACGAAAAGATTGGATGTTTCGTAACCACAGTCTCTCCACCCTCCCACAACGAGGACGGATTCAAATAAATTCCGCATCCGCACGGTCCGCACTTCACAGCATCAAAAACAACAAGTTTTGAGGCTGGAGACATCTGGAGACATCTGGAGACCCATCCCCAGTCCTTCTCCTTGTCCGATCCTTCACCCGCTTGAGCCGCCTGCATCTTCTTCCAGGCCTCTAAGCGCTTCCGCTGTTTCTCCTCCTCTTCGGCCGTCTTTGGACCTGTCGAAGGATCCACGTTTCTGGCAGCTTCCTGCGCTATGGTCATGCCGCTGGACTCAGCAGCCAATGGCTTGCGAGCAGGACCCGCCTGACTGTTTGGCGGCAGTCTGGAGGAAATCCGCACTTACAAAATCCAAAATTTCAAACTCATGTGCGAATATTTATCTAAATCTTCCAAATTACTTGAATAAAGCTGTCTGAATTGTCTAACATTGCGAGATATCACCCATCTAAAAGAGTCAAAGAAATTCAGAAAATTGACAAAAATGGAAAGCGTTACCTGCAAGCTTCCCACGCCGAGTTGCAGATTTCTTGTTCCATGCAAATTTCAATCCTTCAGATGCCATTGCTACCATGAATGCTGCGACACTTTCACAAATGAAAACAGTTGAAGACTTGTGCTTTCTTAGGTTGGACGTTCAAAACATAAGTTCAGGAGAGCGAGACACAAAAACAGTCATAGAACATTAGAACACCAGTGCACGCAATATTTTGGGGATAAGAAAGCGATCAAAAAAAACATAGAGTCATAGAGGAGCAATCAGTGTATGAAAGACAATTTGATGATTGTCAGGCCTTCGGCTAAAGACGACATGTGCTGGGGCTACAACACATTTGGTAAAGAATACTGAAACAACCCAAATAACCCCCAAGGCCTAAATCTCAGCCATTTCCATGACCTTTACAAGTTGACTGGTATCGTGTGGTGCCTGCAATTTGACTGCATTGATCCTGACTGATTTTGGGAACATGTTGCTGGATGCTGATGATCATAATAGCAATTGCAACAACCCTGAAAACAATCAACGAAAAAAATGAACCGGCAATGCTGAGCTTGTCAAATGTAAACTTGGCCCATGTTTTTACGACAGGAAGGCAAAATGAAGTAATGCATACATTTTTTATGAACCAAAGCGCCTAAGCGGCTAGTGCGACAGATCGCGGTTCAGGCGCACAGCCAGCAGCAAAATCACCACACACACAACAACAACCACCCGGAAACCCTCCAGGGCTCCCAAGTGTCAGCGACACAACAAAAGAGATCTCAAATGCTCTCAAGTCGACCGCAAGGGATGCCCTCACATAGATAGTTCAAACGCCAGCAGTTGTGCTCTTGCCAAACCTTCGGAACGCTTGTGGCCAGAGTCACTGTCAGAACAAGATGTTGGTTACAAATGCATGACTTTCAACAAACCAGCCAAAACAAACACCGAGACCGCAAAACCACAAACAAAAAAGAAAACACGGAACAAGAACCTTTGGGGAGCTGTTTGTGTGTATCTGCGCGCCTATTGTAGACTAAAGTAATTAATCAAGCACCCCCATTTGCAACTCAAAAAGGGTTGAAAGTTGGGCGGGGCCGCTTTCATCATTCAGTACTTCACCAAAAGAGCGTGGCTATGAGTTGTTTGAGCAAACTGGCAAATTCAACGTTTTTGTTCCTACACACGGGCACATGTTTTGCCTTTGCTTCATGTGGCAACTCCACTGCCGCAGCAAGGTTCTTCTACTTTCGAGAATTTGGTATTTCATGACATTTCAAGGTATTTACTGGCCACGTTATCACGGCAAAAAAGGGCCTATCGAATTTAGAAAACCTGAATCAAAACCATATGGCCATAAACAGGACTGAGTAGTGATCGCGAACGCGATGCATCAGCAAATTGATGTGTTCGGCACTTAGTTTCCGAGGGGAGGCGCCACATGGTTGCTTGCACACTGGCTTGTCATTTGACCGAGTCAGGTAAGCGGTCACTTCACTGCATTGACTTCCGGGGAACGCATGGAACACGGGTTGGAATGGAAAAAATAGTCTTTGAAAAAAACTAAACATACAGTATCAATTTCACAATCATGTCTGAAAATGACGTAAAACGGAATCGTGTAACAGGACATGATGTGACTGCACTGCATGTGCCTTTTTTATATTCTCCTCATCTTACTTTTCCCGTAATTTTATCCTCCTTTCAAAATATTTTCCTCTCATCTTATCTCCCTCTCATCTTATTTTCCTCCGATTTTCTTCTCATTTTCCTCCCATTTTCCTCTCATCTTCCTCTGATTTTCCTCCTCTGTTATATTATCTTCACCTTATTTTCCAGGCATCGATCTTCCTTTCATATTATTTTCCCCTTCTCTTGCTTCTCATCTTGCCTTCATCTCGTTTTATGTTTTTCTCATCTTATCTTCCTCCCATCTCATCCTCTTCTTCTGATATTTTCCTCTCATCTTATCTCCCCGTCACCTGATCTTCCTCTCACCTGACCTTCCTCTCACCTGACCTTCCTCTAATTTTCCGCCAATTTTCCTCTCATCTTATTTTGCTCCCATCCTACCTTCCTCTCATCCTATTTTCCTCTCCTCTTACCTTCCTCTCATCTTATTTTCCTCTCCTGTTCCTCTTGTGTTCCTCTCACCTTATCTTCCTCTCATTTTCCAGTCATTTTAGTTTCGTCTCATTTCACGTTCCCGTAATCGTATTTTCCACTCATTTCATGTTACTTTTTTCAGTTTTCCTCTCATTGCGCTTTTCACATCATTTTCCTCTTGTGTTTCCTTTTTCTTTTCTTATCCTCCTCTCATGTCATCTTCCTCCTCCGTTAATCTTCTCTCAGCTTTTCTTCCCCTCAGCAGATCTTCATCGCATGTCATTTTTATCTTGTGATCCTCTCATCTTATTTTCCCCACATTTAATCTCCCTCTCATTTTTTCTTCCTCTCATCTCTTCCTCCGCTCATCTCTTTTTATCCTCTCATCTTCCTTTCATCTTCCTCTCATTTTACTTCCATTTGATCTTCTTCTCATCTCTGTCTCATCTTCCTCCCATCTTATCTTCCTCTCATCTGCGTCTCATCTTCCTTTCGGGTTCCCCTCATCTTCCCCCCATCGTTCCTCCTAGCCTTTTCCTCTTTCATATTTTGTACCTCTTATCTTCCTATTTTCCTCCTTTGACCTGATTTCACATCTTGCTTTCCTCTGAGCTGATCTTCTTCTAATCTCCCCCCCATCTTACCTTCCCGTCACCTTATCTTCCTCTCACTCTATCTTCCTCTAATCTTATCTTCCTCTCCCCTTGACCTATCTTCCTGTCATCTTCCCCTTGTCTTCCTCTCATCTTCCTCTCATGCTTCTCTCATCTTCCCCCCATCTTTCTCTCATCTTCGTCTCAAGTTCCTCTCTTCCTCCCCTCATCTTTTCTGCCTCTCATCTTATCTTCCCGCCATCTTATCTTCCTCTCAAATAATCTGCCCCTCCCTCATACTTCTCATCTTGCCTTCGTCTCGCTTTATCTTTCTCTCATCTCATCTTCATCCCATCTCGTCCTCTTCTTCTGTTGTCTTCCTCTCATCTTATCGCCCCGTGACCCCATCTTCCTCTCATCCCATCTTCCTCTTTTCTTCCCCTCATCTTCCTCTCATCTTATTTCGCTCTCATCTTGCGCGCCTCTCCTCCTATCTTCATCTCATCTTCCTGGCGTGTTCCTCTCACCTTATCTTCCTCTCCTCTTGCCATCATTTTAATTTCCTCCCATTTTGCCTTCATCTCACCTTATTTCTCATCTCGTCTTCCTCTTATCGCATCTTCCTCTCATCTGATCTTCCTTTCATCTCACCTTCTTCTTCTGCTACAATATCTTCCTCTCATTTCACGTTCCCGTAATCGTATTTTCCACTCATTTCATGTTTCTTTTTTCAGTTTTCCTCTCATTGTGCTTTTCACATCATCTTCCTCTTGCGTTTCCTTTTTCTTTTCTTATCCTCCTCTCATGTCATCTTCCTCCTCCGTTAATCTTCTCTCAGCTTTTCTTCCCCTCAGCAGATCTTCCTCGCATGTCATTTTTATCTTGTGATCCTCTCATCTTATTTTCCCCACATTTAATCTCCCTCTCATTTTTTCTTCCTCTCATCTCTTCCTCCGCTCATCTCTTTTTATCCTCTCATCTTCCTTTCATCTTCCTCTCATTTTACTTCCATTTGATCTTCTTCTCATCTCTGTCTCATCTTCCTCCCATCTTATCTTCCTCTCATCTGCGTCTCATCTTCCTTTCGGGTTCCCCTCATCTTCCCCCCATCGTTCCTCCTAGCCTTTTCCTCTTTCATATTTTGTACCTCTTATCTTCCTATTTTCCTCCTTTGACCTGATTTCACATCTTGCTTTCCTCTGAGCTGATCTTCTTCTAATCTCCCCCCCATCTTACCTTCCCGTCACCTTATCTTCCTCTCACTCTATCTTCCTCTAATCTTATCTTCCTCTCCCCTTGACCTATCTTCCTGTCATCTTCCCCTTGTCTTCCTCTCATCTTCCCTCATCTTCCTCTCATGCTTCTCTCATCTTCCCCCCATCTTTCTCTCATCTTCGTCTCAAGTTCCTCTCTTCCTCCCCTCATCTCTTCTGCCTCTCATCTTATCTTCCCGCCATCTTATCTTCCTCTCAAACAATTTGCCCCTCCCTCATACTTCTCATCTTGCTTTCGTAACACTGTATCTTTTCTCACCTCATTTTCATCCATCTCCTCTTCTTCTGCGATCTTCGTGTTTCTTCCGCGAAGGCCTTTTGACTATGATCAAGTGTAGTATCTGTTCTCATCAGTGTGACAACTGATATGTCTCCAACTGGAGACTTGCTTGTCAACTGAAAGGGTACAAATATGTCTCTTCTTTGCCCCTTTGTGGATTTGCTTGCAATGCTCATTGTAAGTACTTGAAATATTTGGCACCGATCGCCTATGCGCTTGGCGCATCGGCTTTCCTTGCCGCTTTTCACTCTGCCTGCGGTGACGAGTTTACTGGCATGTACCTTTGCTGCATTCGTTTGTCTTGTAACGCCATTCTGAGGGCGTCGCTGCTGTTGCCGGAAAGGTGTCAACATGATTGGGTGGGCGCCGCTGCCGGTCCGGAGGGTGCAGCTGCTGTTGCTGGAAAGGTGTCAACATGATTGAGTGGGCGCGGCTGCCGGTCGTGAGGGCGCCGCTGTTGTTGCCGGAAAGGTGTCAACATAATTGGATGGGCGCCGCTGCCGGCCGGGAAGTGTTGCTGCTGTTGCCGCAAAGGTGTCAACATGATTGGGTGGGCGCTGCTGCCGGTCCGGAGGGTGTTGCTGCTGTTGCCGCAAAGGCGTCAACATGATTGGGTGGGCGCCGTTGCTGTTCCGGAGTGCGCCGCTGCTGATGCCGGAAAGGTCTCAACGCTGCTGTTGCCGGAAAGGTGTCAAACATGATTGGGTGGGTAATTGGGTGGATGCCAGCGTCAACAGAAGGGCGCTGTATCATAATTGGGCGGTCGCCGACGTCAACATTGGGCGCCGTATCAACAAGGTTCATTGGGCGCCGGCGTCAACAGGATTGGGCGCTGGTGCGGTTCCGTATCGACAGAATTCACTGAGCGCTCCTGCCCAGAGGATTGGGCGCCGGTATTAACATCATGGGGCGGCGGTCCTTGGCTGTTTCATTGCTGATTATTTTGTTGATAGATTAGCGCCAATGCGGCGCCTTCGCAGAAAATTACTTTACTTCGAGTGATCCCCACCATGTCATTTCAACACCGCTTGTTGACTCCACTTTTGTCTGACATTCTCTCCGACATGTAGAATGACATTCTTTCTGACATTCTCTCTGACATATCTTCTGACATTCTTTCTGACATATCTTCTGACATTCTCTCTGGCATACCTTTTGGCATTCTTTCTGACATCCTTTCTGGCACATCTTCTGACGTTCTTTCTGACAACTTTCTAGTCGGAAATTCTTTCTGGCATATCCTCTGACATATCTTCTGACATTCTCTCTGACATTGTATCCTGACATCTCTTTTGGTGTTCTATCTGACATATCTTCTGACATTCTTTCTGACATATCTTCTGACATTCTCTCTGACATTCTTTCTGGCATTTCTTTTGACATTCTTTCTGACATCTCTTGTGACATTCTTCTCTCTGACATGTCTTCTGACATTCTCTCTGATATTCTTTCTGGCAAATCTTTTGACATTCTCTCTGGCACATCTTTTGACATGTCTTCTGACATTCTCTCTGACATTCTCTCTGGCATTCTTTCTGGCATATCTTTTGACATTCTTTCTGACATCTCTTCTGACATTCTTTCTGGCATATCTTCTGACATTTCTTCTGACATTCTATCCTGACATATCTTCTGACATTCTTTTCTGGCATGTCTTCTGACATTTCTTCTGACATTCTATCCTGACATTTCTTTTGACATTCTATCTGACATATCTTCTGGCATTCTTTCTGGCATGTCTTCTGACATTCCTCTGACATTCTTTCTGGCATATCTTTTGGCATTATTTCTGACATCTCTTCTGACATTCTTTCTGGCATATCTTCTGACATTTCTTCTGACATTCTATCCTGACATATCTTCTGACATTCCCTCTGGCATTCTTTCTGGCATGTCTTCTGACATTCTTTCTGACATTCTTCCTGGCATATCTTCTGACATTTCTTCTGACATTTCTTCTGACATTCTATCCTGACATATCTTCTGACATTCTCTCTGACATTCTTTCTGGCATATCTTTTGGCATTATTTCTGACATCTCTTCTGACATTCTGTCTGGCATATCTTCTGGCATTTCTTCTGACATTCTATCCTGACATATCTTCTGACATTCTCTCTGACATTCTTTCTGGCATATCTTTTGGCATTATTTCTGACATCTCTTCTGACATTCTGTCTGGCATATCTTCTGGCATTTCTTCTGACATTCTATCCTGACATATCTTCTGACATTCTCTCTGACATTCTTTCTGGCATATCTTTTGGCATTATTTCTGACATCTCTTCTGACATTCTGTCTGGCATATCTTCTGGCATTTCTTCTGACATTCTATCCTGACATATCTTCTGACATTCTCTCTGACATTCTTTCTGGCATATCTTTTGGCATTATTTCTGACATCTCTTCTGACATTCTGTCTGGCATATCTTCTGGCATTTCTTCTGACATTCTATCCTGACATATCTTCTGACATTCTCTCTGACATTCTTTCTGGCATATCTTTTGGCATTATTTCTGACATCTCTTCTGACATTCTGTCTGGCATATCTTCTGGCATTTCTTCTGACATTCTATCCTGACATATCTTCTGACATTCTCTCTGACATTCTTTCTGGCATATCTTTTGGCATTATTTCTGACATCTCTTCTGACATTCTGTCTGGCATATCTTCTGGCATTTCTTCTGACATTCTATCCTGACATATCTTCTGACATTCCCTCT
>VSDK01005256.1:235389-256911 GCA_009767595.1 Symbiodinium kawagutii | reverse complement strand
ATATTTGTATAGAGCGCTTGGCGCGCGAACAACATGTGATCCGAATGTACGTGACTTACATCAGCGCAATGTGGGTTTGAGCTGTGGCCTTGAGGGTTCGGCTGAAATGATGTGATTTTGAAAGAGATGATGTGGCTTTCTGTAGGCTGTGCCATGCAGTGGTGTGATTCTCGGGGAGTGATGTCGCTTATAGGGCGGTCGTTTGTACTGGAAAATTGAAAGCCGAGTGACCCTTTGGTACAAGGGGTGTTCTCTCACACGCAGACATGCGCGCACACATGCACACATGCGCATAACACACGCGCGCGTGTCATTTGAAGTGGGTGCAGCTTTGATGGATTTCAATAGTTGGGCGAGCCTCTAATAGAACATCCCCAGGTGTGTTCCATGAGTGATTTTTGTCATGGCGATGAGGATGTCAGCAGCCACGCTTCCAGGGCTCCTACAGCAAATTCATCGTTAATAATTCCATCACTTATTAGCCAAATGATCCAATTGTAAAATGTTATTGTCAACCATGCTTGTCTTGGACCACACATTGTTCAAATGGTCCAGCTGCTTTCTGGGGAACCTGAGCTCGGGGCAGAAAGCACTTGAAAGCTCACGTTGTTGCGGGCCCGTTGTTGCTGGCCTTTCGTTTTTTATGTGCCGCAGCAGTGCTGCATCTCGAGAGATTTTCCATCGATGAACCAGTATATAGCCCATTGTATTTTTGACCCCCTTCTTATCTGGAAATCGTTTTATCATTTTTGGTTTATGAACGAGCCAATGAACCCCATGGAAAAACTGATGCAGTGCTCTCTTTGAGCGGAGCAAAAATGGCGGCGCAGTGTCAAATGATGGCAGCTGCGACCCCAAACACTTCCGCTGGGCCTTGGCTGCCGTTGGGCGCTGGGGCTAAGTTGGTTGTTGGATTCTCACATCGCAGGCTGAACCAGGACGAAAACAAGTATTCCATCACAGACTGCTGGTATCAGATCGTCTGAATGAATCGTTCATGATTCAAGGCTTGTTGCTTTCGGTGGCGGTGGTTGTGATTGGGCCCAGATTTATTTGATCAAGTGTTTTTTGAGAGTTAGGGCAGGCTGGCTAATCACATGAAATGCGTTTCCTGTTGACGTTATTGGATTCCAATGAAGGTCAACAACTGCAAACCGTATAATCCCAATTATTCCCTCCCACGGGGGCCTCCTCCTGCTCCTCCTGGGCCACTTTTCTTGTAGGGGTCTTGGGGGTGGTGGGCCTTGTTGTGGACCGCCTCCTTGCAGGGGTGGGGGTCTGCTGCCTCCATTTTTCAACAGTCTCTCGAACTGCCCTGACACCAAGCCCAAGTTGTTCAGAAGCCAGGCCCACTGGCGAACCTCAGTGTTGCAGGCATGTGAAGAAAAATGCATGTCTGCAGGTGCCCTATAACACCACAACCCCAAAGCAGGAGTCTCATCTATCTTGTCAATCTAATCTACCTTTACTCTCTTTTCTATCCAATCTATCTGATCTATCTTATCTAGTCTATTTATCTTATCTACACTATCTGATTTACCTTATCTCTCATCTTTCTTTGCTATCTTATCTACATAATCTACCATATCTATCTGGTCCATCTGATCTACCCTATCTATCTTTTCTATCCTATCTTTCTTATCCATCACATCTTTCTTATCCATCTCATGTATCTTGTCTATCTGGTCTATCTTGTCTATCTTATCTTTCTTGTCTATCTGATTTATCTGACCTACCTCATTTCTCTTTTCTATCCTATCTGTCTCATCTATCAATATATTTATATATATATATATTGTCTATCTGATCTATCTTGTCTACCTTCTCTATCTTATCTAACCCAGCTCTCTTATTTAGATTTTACATCTCATGTATCTTCTCTATCTTATCTATCTTATCTATCCTATCTACCTTATCTATCTAATCTCCCTTTTCCATCTTATCTTTCTTGTCTATCTGATCTACCTTGTGGACATTCTCTACTTTATCTATCAAAACCTACATTATCTCTCATCTTTCCAACCTGTCTGATCTATCCTTTCTTTCTTATCCATCTCATCTATCTTGTCTATCTTCTCTATTGTATCTCTCTTATCCCTCTCATGTATCTTGTCTATCTTGTCTATCTGATCTATCTCGTCTATCTTCTCTTTCTTGGCTATCTGATCTATCTTGTCTTTCTGCTCTCTCTCATCTACCTAATCTACTTTATCTATCTGATCCATCTGATCTATCCTATCTTTCTTTTCTATCCTGTATCTCTGATCCATCACATCCTTCTTATCCACCTAATGTATCTTGTCTATCTGATCTAGCTTGTCTATCTTCTCTTTCTTGTCTATCTGATCTATCTTGTCTATCTGCTCTATCCCATCTACCTAATCTACTTTATCTATCTGATCCATCTGATCTACCCTATCTTTCTTTTCTATCCTATAGATCTGATCCATCACATCCTTCTTATCCATCTAATGTATCTTGTCTATCTGATCTATCTTGTCTATCTTCTCTTTCTTGTCTATCTGATCTATTGTCTATCTGATCTATCTTGTCTATCTGCTCTATCTCATCTACCTAATCTACTTTATCTATCTGATCCATCTGATCTACCCTATCTTTCTTTTCTATCCTGTATTTCTGATCCATCACATCCTTCTTATCCATCTAATGCATCTTGTCTATCTGATCTATCTTGTCTATCTTCTCTTTCTTGTCTATCTGATCTATCTTGTCTATCTGCTCTATCTCATCTACTTTATCTACATTATCTACCTGATCCATCTGATCTACCCTATTTTTCTTTTCTATCCTTTGTATCTGATCCATCACATCCTTCTTATCCATCTAATGCACTTTGTCTATCTGATCTATCTTGTCTATCTGCTCTATCTCATCTACCTAATCTACTTTATCTATCTGATCCATCTGATCTATCCTATCTTTCTTTTCTATCCTGTATATCTGATCCATCACATCCTTCTTATCCATCTAATGCACTTTGTCTATCTGATCTATCTTGTCTATCTGCTCTATCTCATCTACCTAATCTACTTTATCTATCTGATCCATCTGATCTATCCTATCTTTCTTTTCTATCCTGTATATCTGATCCATCACATCCTTCTTATCCATCTAATGTACTTTGTCTATCTGATCTATCTTGTCTATCTTCTCTTTCTTGTCTATCTGCTCTATCTTGTCTATCTGCTCTTTCTCATCTACTTTATCTACATTATCTATCTGATCCAT
Organism: Symbiodinium kawagutii; assembly: GCA_009767595.1. NCBI lineage: Eukaryota > Dinophyceae > Suessiales > Symbiodiniaceae > Symbiodinium > Symbiodinium kawagutii. The sequence continues at coordinate 253,662 of VSDK01005256.1, read as the reverse complement.
CTGATCTACCCTATCTTTCTTTTCTTTCCTGTATATCTGATCCATCACATCCTTCTAATCCATCTAATGCATCTTGTCTATCTGATCTATCTTGTCTTTCTGCTCTATCTCATCTACCTAATCTACTTTATCTATCTGATCCATCTGATCTATCCTATCTTTCTTTTCTGTCCTGTATTTCTGATCCATCACATCCTTCTGATCCATCTAATGTATCTGGTCTATCTGATCTATCTTGTCTTTTTTCTCTTTCTTGTCTATTGATCTATCTTGTTTACCTGCTCTATCTCATCCACTTCAACTACATTATCTATCTGGTCCATCTGATCTACCCTATCTTTCTTTTCTTTCCTGTATATCTGATCCATCACATCCTTCTTATCCATCTAATGTACCTTGTCTATCTGATCTATCTTCTCTCTCTTGTCTATCTGATCTATCTTGTCTATCTGCCCTATCTCATCTACCTAATCCACTTTATCTACATTATCTACCTGATCCATCTGATCTACCCTATTTTTCTTTTCTATCCTTTGTATCTGATCCATCACATCCTTCTTATCCATCTAATGTATCTTGTCTATCTGATCTATCTTGTCTATCTTCTCTTTCTTGTCTATCTGATCTATCTTGTCTATCTGCTCTATCTCATCTACCTAATCTACTTTATCTATCTGATCCATCTGATCTACCCTATCTTTCTTTTCTATCCTGTATATCTGATCCATCACATCCTTCTTATCCATCTAATGCATCTTGTCTATCTGATCTATCTTGTCTATCTTCTCTTTCTTGTCTATCTGATCTATCTTGTCTATCTGCTCTATCTCATCTACCTAATCTACTTTATCTATCTGATCCATCTGATCTATCCTATCTTTCTTTTCTATCCTATAAATCTGATCCATCACATCCTTCTTATCCATCCAATGTATCTTGTCTCTCTGATCTATCTTGTCTTTTTTCTCTTTCTTGTCTATTTGATCTATCTTGTCTATCTGCTCTATCTCATCTACCTAATCTACTTTGTCTATCTGATCCATCTGATCTATCCTATCTTTCTTTTCTATCCTATAAATCTGATCCATCACATCCTTCTTATCCATCCAATGTATCTTGTCTCTCTGATCTATCTTGTCTTTTTTCTCTTTCTTGTCTATTTGATCTATCTTGTCTATCTGCTCTATCTCATCTACCTAATCTACTTTGTCTATCTGATCCATCTGATCTATCCTATCTTTCTTTTCTATCCTATAAATCTGATCCATCACATCCTTCTTATCCATCCAATGTATCTTGTCTCTCTGATCTATCTTGTCTTTTTTCTCTTTCTTGTCTATTTGATCTATCTTGTCTATCTGCTCTATCTCATCTACCTAATCTACTTTGTCTATCTGATCCATCTGATCTATCCTATCTTTCTTTTCTGTCCTGTATATCTGATCCATCACATCCTTCTGATCCATCTAATGTATCTGGTCTATCTGATCTATCTTGTCTTTTTTCTCTTTCTTGTCTATCTGATCTATCTTGTCTATCTGCTCTATCTCATCTACTTTATCTACCATTGTTTTATGCATATTTGCATTATATTTGCTTTTCCCGTGCCTTTTTGCTTATATACGTGTATTTTTGTATACTTGTTTGTGTAGTCATTTTGTTTAATCTATACATGTACGTGTGTATGATCGCAAAAAATGCGCAATTGTTTAAGCAATGATGTGAGGACAAGAGCTACTGAGTACAGATCAACTGTCAGAGCCATCAGGAGATTCAGCTGTGAACAGTGGGTTGGTAGGCTACATGGTCATCCTCAATGCAGTTGTGCCCACCTGCAGGTTGTCCTCCCCCACAGCAAAGGTCTTGAGCACCAGGGTGGCAGAGGGTCGTGTCTGCTGAGCTCTGTCAGCCGTGTAACTCATCATGTACAGAGGTTGGTTGATAGTTGTTTCCGTAACGTTTCAGTCAACTGTTGGCAAATTTACAGTACTTATGACCCTTCATAACCATTTTGTAGCGGTTGGTTCACCATACAGGTTGATAAATGGGCAGTAAGCATGATTGAATCACTTAGCAAACAAACAACAGCATCTTTTTGCGCGGCTCATGTGTTGCCAATCAAACAGAAGTGGTTGAGCGTCAGAAATTGGCGGTTGTTCGAGCCATCATGATCCCACATACTCCATGCATAGCATATTTACCTACGTTTACCTCTGATATCCTCTAATTTGACCCAGTTAGGTAAGGTAAAGCAAATATACCATACATGGAGTATCTGGGATGATCACCCAATACCATGTGGTCATCAGTTAGATCCCTCCATTGTGAGTCCATCTGGTGGATGGCCGCCGAAAAAACGGCATCCACAGTGACGAAGTCCTGAGATCAACGGTTCAGTTCATGATCTCAGCCAGGGACCAACAACCAACCAGGGAACCAAGGATTAACCAACCAACCAGGGTTCATATAATCATTCAGAACCAACCACCAACCAGGGAGTAAGCATGAACCGTTCACAACCACGGTTAAGTATGAACCATTCGCTTTCAACGATTGCTGGACCTTCCGTAGGCTCAGGTCGTTCGCACCTGCCCCAGCTTCGGGAAAGCTGTCCCAGTGTGAAGAGTCCCGGTGGCACGGGTGGCTCCCCAGTTGATCAGCTATGCTGGATGTTGATATGATCAGCCATTTTGCGTTTCTTATGTACCAATTGTTGCATGGTTGATAAACCATAAATGGACCTGAAATCATCTTTGAGATTCGTGGTATTTCTCCTCGTTCAGCCTTTGATTTCTGTTCATTGCACTTGTCAAGTGGAATGCCTGGTGGACGAGAATGGGTGTTTCTCAAGAATGGCTGGTTTATTGTTATATATGATGGTTTCTCAAAATAGGGAACCCAAAAAATGGTTGGTTTATCACTATAAATGACTATTGAAGGATGATTTGGGGGTACCCCTATTTTGAGAAACATCCAAATGACTACTGTTGTATGATTGGGGGGGTCCCTTTTTTAAAGAAACCACCGCGTGGTTACACCTGGTTGTTGATGATCCTTGGTGATCCCTACTCAGCACCGATCACACATTTTCCCGCGCTGGTGTCCCATGATTCACTGATCAAACAGTACCAAGCACGGCGAACCATTCAGTAACATTACACAACTTCCCATGACTTCTCATGGTTTGTACTACTGGAAAAATCAAATAAATGCGAAAATCATCAAAAGTACTACTATGATTCACCATGAAGCATGGAAAATGCCGCATGGTTAATGCTGCTTCTCAGCTCAACCGGCCAGCTGCCCTTTCTTCTCTTGCTCTATTGCTGCATTGATTCCTAGGTTCGCTTGGAGGATCGCCTTGGACCCCACCATGCTGCCAGCATCCAGGACCGAAGCAATTCCAACAAAGGTCGACATCTCCATCTCCCAGCGATCACCTCGCTCCAGAAGATATGAGCCCAAGCCTTTATCTGGATATTGTGTTTCTCAAGTGATGGGGGTACCCCAAAATCATCCCATATTAGTCATTATACCCGCCATTCTTGGGGGACCCCTATTTGGAGAAACCGCCATATTTCTCCAGTCATCCTCCTTTCAAGATACTCCAATTTTGGACCCTAAATGTTGCCGAAGCTTCATCCAGGCCTTCCCCTAAACACCGGGGCAATGTTCTACTCCAGGCACCGAGGCTACTGGAGGGCTCAACCCCACAATGTCACAACTGTAAATGTCGATTAACAACCAGAAAAATGAGGTAAGAAAAACATCGAACAATGACACCCCAAAGCTATCTATAGTGCTTGGGGGGAGTTTGGGTGGAGGGGAAACCCCTAGGCATACGTATCCGGGTGAGTTTAGGATTATAGCATAGAAACAGTGCCAAGTGGGAGATCTAAGTTTAGAATCATGATTGTTGGCTACGATGGGTTACCCATGCCCCCTGCAACCTATGGTTAAGGAATGGGCAATTGATGGTTGATACTGAATAGTTCTTGGTGATTAGGTGCTTGATGATGGCTAATAGTGGTGAAATGCTGGTAATAATCAAAAAACATGATCAACGAGCTATCAAGCACTATCCAGTGAAAGAACTATATAATTAAGTTATGTGTTGGGATTCAATTTGATGCATGATAAAAAGTCTCCCACGTGCAAGGTACCATAACCATCTAAATTTACAATTGACAATCAACCAAGGTTTTTTAACCCAAGGTTGTTTTACCGGGATGTTTCACTATTTACCGGGGTTTCAAACCATTATTGCTCATCATTGCTGGTCGTTATCCCCCTACTTTTGTTGATAATTCACATTGTTTCCCAACAATAATATCATTCTTGATAAACAGTCATCAGGGACTTATTGCTGGTTGTTGTCCCCTAGACTTTGCTGGTCATGGTTGTTTCTTGTTGAACAATCTCCAACAATAGTGATTTATGAACAATGCTATTAGTTGTAAGATATCATGGTCGATGAAAACATGTTGGCTCGTCTGGTCGGTGGCTGATCCACCCCTCTCAAAAATATTAGTCAACCGACCAACCATCACAAATTCGTTGGGGAACATAAAAAGGGTGGTCGCCGATGGTTCTTGTCGTGATGGCTAAACAATGACCCATGTTCAAAACCAACAGCTAGTCATGTTGGTTGGGGCATTGACGTTGATTGTTTTGACATTCGTAATCGTGATTGTTGGCCATCGATAGTTTTGACTAGTCATCATGTTGGTCAACATGTGATAGGCTTGCTACTGGAGATGCTACTAGTCATCAATAGTTTTGACCATCTCCAACAGGGTTTTTCTTCGTCCGCATGATGAGGCTCCACTCGAATTTCACGCCTTGCCGCCGCCGAAAGCCGCCACGGTGGCACGGCACAGTGTCGTATCGCCGGGCGCTGCGAACCGCATGACTCGCCATAGGGGTTTTCGTTGGAAAGAGGGGGATCCAGAAATCTTTGTTCACCATCAACCATCCAGAAATGATAAGAACATCAGGTACAGTATCTAAGGGAATATCCTTTCAATTTCCATCATTTTGTTCGTAAGGACCAATCAGTTCGTGCAAGGCATCAAGTTAAGGAGTTCACAATTAATGGACCCACATCCCAAGAACATCCGTCAAAGTGGATAAGAGGATGGAAGGTAATAATAAACCACAGACAGCACTGGCCACTCCAAAAAGATTCATATTCAGGTGGATGGTACAAACCATCAGCCAAACCTTTGTGGGAGGAATGGCGAAAAAAAGAACCCCTGCAGATCGTGCTTGATGTGGCTTACCCAAACACCCCCCCTCCGGCACATATCCATATACGACGGAAAAAAACGCCTTGCTGGGATACGCACATACCAACGTTTAATAGGAATTGTTTTCTTTTGAACCGTGCCATGTGGGATTGTCAATAAATGGTGGTGACTACGATCACCGTGCAAGTTGATAGCACTTTCGAATAGCAGAATGAATTGACATCATTTGCGAGATTTGCTTCCTTTTGGACCGATGTTGGTCCAATATCAATCACAATCATATATCACCTGGCCTGTTCTCAGCAACCTTGGTAGAACTCTAGTTTTTAGTAGGCATCAGTCCCAAAAATGCTCACATCCGATCCGGGGCTTGCTGGGAACAGCCATGGAATCATCAGGGAAACCACCGGGGCTGGGCCATTCGGGGACAAGCCGATTGATGCTTCAACCGTGGGAACGGCCCGTTGCTTTCTGCCGTGCGCACCGTCACGATTCGGACTTACTACTCGTAGAACGAGGGAATTCTCAGCCGCCAGCGGCAAGCATAGCCCTGGCTTGATGGGCCGTTTGCCTCGTAGTCTCTGCCAAATTCACGGCACAAGCTGAAACAACACCAATCTATCTGCTGGTTACAAGCCATACCAAAATAGTGGTGAACTAGCCAAGAATCTCCAATATCGGAGAAAGTTAAAAAAGTCAATCAAACCATCAGCTGCTGGTTGTTGATAATGACGTGATCAAATGACATCAAATTGACTGTCGAGTTCTGCACCTTGGTTCGAAGACGAAGTATCCGAACGTCGTGCGGCGCTATTAACCTTTACTAACCAGGTAGAAACTATTGTGCCATCGTCAACGTGTCTTACTCATTGTTGACCACTATTTATTGTAAACATGGATGATCAACTGCTTTGAAGCATTCATTGTCAACGATGCTTCACCGCTTATTGACTACCAATAGCGCGGCTGGCGCTCATCTGGCTCGATTTTTGAAGGCAGCTGCATGATCATCCCATTCCTTGGAAGGACTTCATCACTGAACTACGTTCACCCACACCACCCCCTGGTGGCCCACGAACAGGCTAGAAACACATAGAAACGCCCCGTAGCCAACGTGAAGTTCGGGTGACATGTTCGCAGGCGTTTCTGATTAGTCAGATTCCGATTTCAACATCAACAAGCCATGTGGAAAACTGTTCGATGAATTTCCACGGCGAAAATGATGGTCTTCCATCCACATCTATGTTGGTCTAATCCAGGGCTATCATCGACAACCAACACTGAAAAATCGGTAGATCAACCTGGCGGGAAAATCACCAGAGGGTGCAATATCTGTACCATGTTGGTCATACGTGGCTGTGGGTCAACATGAACCATAAATAATGGGTCACAATTTCACCAACAACAATAGGCAAGACTTGCTGGTTCATGATGGTACACCAGGGAGACAGGGTGACCAATAGCTATGTGTTACGCAAAAAAGTCCTTAGTCAATGAACGAAGTGATAATTTGCTTGTGATTTGGGCACACAAAGGTGATGCCCCCAGGAATTGTCAACAGCTGGGAGACCAGGCCAAATGATAGATATGACGTCGTTTACATGGCCTCTTCAGCAACACATAATCATTATCAACCACAGTTGACCATAGTCAACGATGGATAACTATAAGCTTGTTGACCAACTCACAACTCGGGAGGCATCACTTCTTGTCATCTGTTGCTTCTCGGTTGACTTTCAAGTGCTATTGCTGTTGCGGCATCGAAATCCCTCGCGCGGCTTCACGTGATCGTTGGTTGCACTGGCAGTCGCAGTTCCCACAGATGCAAACTGCTGGATGGCAAAGTTAGCAACTGCCATTGCTAACCAGTCTCAACCAGCCACTATAAACCATTCTCAACCATTATCACTCATTATCCATCACGATCAGCTGTAATTAACGATAATTGACCATCACTAATCATTATAGTGGGTAGTTATGACCTTATTGACCATTGTCATCCACCATCAAACATTGTTGGCATCGAATTGACCATCATAAACAATCATCAATCATGCTTTGATCATGTCTTCAATTGAGTGAATGTGTTGGTCACAATTCTGATACTCATGGTTGTCTACACATATGGCTGTGATCAATACCCTGTGCCCCAGCTGTTCACATCACACCAATGACCAACTACTAGTCCGACTGTTGGGGCATTCACCTACCAGTTCTGGGGGGGATCGTTGGTTGTAAACCCATAGCCATTTAAGGCGGTTTCTCAAGTGATAGAGGACCCCGAGTTATCATCCAATATCACATATTCATAGTAATAAGCCATCCATAAGCCGGGGGAACCCCTGTTTTGAGAAACTCTATCATGTATCGAGTAAATGCGTAGCTTTCCCCATGCACCACAGCAAATCGCCCATGGTTGGTTGCTCCCTCTCCAGAAAGTCAGGGGCGTTGTGACAGGGCGACGAACAGGATCGCAACTGGCACAGCACGCCATGGTGGTACCTACCTTCGCACCATCCAAGTTCAGTGAGCCATTGGGGAAACTGCAGAAGTGGCTTACTGGGGGACACCATGAATTTGGACAAAACACAATGGTGGTTTCTTAAAATGCGGGTACCCCAAATCATCCAAGACCAATCATTCTTAGTAATAAACCAACCATTTTCGGGGTACCCCAAACTGGCTTGAGAAACCACCATATTGGGCATACTGTTGGTTCTTATCTCATAGGATTAACCACCATAATCCCCTATAAAACCATATTGAATGGTACATCCCCGACGGATTTCAACATGATTCAACTCACCAGCTGATGGCGCGCTGGAATGTGAACACCAACAGATAGTGATTGGTGGTAAGCGCTATCCCAAGAACAGGTGTTTTGCAACCATCTAAACTGCTAGGAAAAATAAAGCGATTCAAATCACCAATAGAGTGCCAATGGATCTTATGATTCATGCCAAGAATTATTGACTGCTGATTTTCTTGATACTATTCAATGATGAAGCGCAACGTTGACGAAAAGTATAAACAATGTGGTATGAACAAATCATCATACACAACGATCCCCCATTTCCATTCATTTACCCTCGTTTACCAATCATGTATCTATTATCTAGTCATTTTTTAGCCACTATTCAACCAGTGCTAATCATCATATCATAAACATTTATGCATTATTTAGCTCAGCCAGTACAAACCATAATTCACCATTGATTGCCATTATTGCCATGGTTTCCCATTGTACCATGCTGTTCATTTCAAAGGAAACTGCGAACTTCCAGGCGGTCGTCGTGTTGCCTTCTTGTAAGGACTACGAAATTCAATGCCGGTTGCGCTGTGATGGCCTTCAGTTCTTGCTGTTCATGTGCCAGTGTCAAGTGATCCCTTGTGGATGCGGTAGTTCATCAATATTTATGACAGTCAATGATGATTGATGATGGTCTAACGACGGTCAAATGATGGTTGATAATGGTTGAATGATGGTTAAATGATGGTTAAATGATGGTTAAATGATGGTTAAATGATGATTCATTGATGGTTCAATAATGGTTAAATGATGGCTAAAGGATGGCCAAAGGATGGTCAGTACCGACTTGTAAGGATCGCGGGAGCAATTCATCGTGCTTCATTAATGATATGCATAGCCCTGACTGGGACGCAACTATGGCAATAGCGGTGCTGGGTAGATCAGTCCCTTGGATTACGGTGATCCAAAGTTTGACCAACGACCATCCCAGCCAATGATTAGGACTAACCGACTAACTATGGGGTTAGCCTGTTTGAACAGAGTGAACCTCTTGATATCTTTTTCTCTCATCTCTTCTCAGGAACTACCTGCTGAAACTTTCTGAATAGGTCAGACATTTGCCTTCCAAACTTTTTTTAATATGCTTGTGCGTGTGGGTGTGTCTGTCTTTCAATTGGTAGCCCAGCCGCTATATATTGTGGTCGTGCGAAGCCAAATGAGATGCCTCATGCCCTTATTTGCATAGGTTTTCCCAGTGAAGAGGTGAGCAACAAAAAAACATGGTCCTAGATGATCAGCAACCAAAGGCGATAACGATAACAGACTGATGATGCCTGTACAGTAGCTAACTGTCTGTATGATCATCATTATCATTCATCATCACCATAGTATTTTTCGGTAATGATCATGGTTGTAATGTTGATAGGTGACAGGTGGCGGCAACAAACCAAAACGCGAACCGGACTACCCGGTGTGACCTCAGGAAATCCCTCAACTGGCTGTGGGTCAAAACCCCGTACCCCTGGTTCCCCCATCATTCACCATTGTTTTCCCTATAGTTTTGTTGGTGGTTAACCCCCCTTAGTTGGTTGGTTAACTGCTTGACCCATAGCCAACTCTCCACCAATCAAAGTGATTCAATCAGCTGGCCACCACGGTCACCCGGCCACTGCCACGCGAAATTTCTTCCGGATGCTTGGAACAGCGGCCGCGGCAGGCTTGCCAAGGGGGAACTGATCCAAGGGACTAAGCAAGGTCCTTGACCAACAAACCAAGCGGCCATCCTGGGCGAGGTCAAGCCATCGTCAGCTGAAGATCAAACATCTTTTTGGATGGTTATTAGTCACTTCCTGTAGCAAGGATTGTTCACGAATCTCTGTGTTTCCCATAGCGGATGGCGAGCGCCGACCAAGCATCTGGAAACCGCGGGCAACCTAGTAAGGACATTGGCAGCTGCGTTGCGCTACGTTTCGACTCGACCAATGGACTCGCGAGTATTGACACTTTGGCACTTCCAGTGCTGCTACGATCTGCACTGAACATGCCACAAGCAAAGCAGAAGCATCAAGACTTTTGTGAGCAATAAAAGTGTCAAACATTTGTAGAGTCTCGAACGAGTGCAGATGATTGTGCTGGCCTTATCACTGATTCATGAAGACTTTGTTTGCATCGAGCCCGAATTGTTTGCTAGTCGACCTTTTCATCAAGTACTATACCATCACTGACCATCACCAATCATCATTAACCATTGATCAGCCATGGATTGACCATCGATTAACCAATATGACCAGCCATTCCTTCACCGTTGCTGGTTCCCTACTGGATCCCTCACATCAACTGGCACATCTCACGTGTGGAACAGGCGCTCACATCAAACCTGGACGACTCCACAAAACGGCCAAGGCAATGACAAGTTGGCGCGCAAGGTATGCGAACAGCTACCGGTGGTTGATCAGGCAATGAATAGCTTTAGCTACTTCTGATCCATCATGGTATTTCATTGCTTCTTAGGATGGTGGTTACATTTGGCAAAAGATGTTGTTGCTGGTTAGGATTCTTTATGTCAATAACATAGTTGTGGTAACTATTCATTGTCCTTTATGTTTGTTGATCACTAAATGACAACAAGGATAACAGAAAAGGATATTGAGTATATAGTTAATGGATAGATATCCGATGAAGGCCTATGATTAGTCAATGACACTTGATTGAATGTTGGATGATCACGGTGGTTGAATTTAATAAAGGCTGATGGTTGGTTGATAATGGTTGACTACGAATGGATAAAAATAGTTGTTTATGGTTGACTATTGCTGATGATTGGTTAAAGGCACTCGATTGGATAGGAATATTGGTCATGTTTCAGGATGGTGACAACAATAGAGGGTAACAATGAGAGCTAATGATGATTAATCATGGTTCATGATATTACATAGTCAAGTGGGACCCGACCGCAAGCTACAACATTAGCCACAGCTCTGGCAAGCCACAGATTCCATTGAACACCATCCGTATATAACCCACTATTGTTAAACATCCCCATTTTCTAACCACGATTAACCATCACGGATCATTGTAGTCGGTAATTATCGCCTGATTCATCACAAATCAAACAGTACTAATTGAACATTACTATACAAGCAACTATGGTTTGTAATTCTCGCCCTATTCACCAAGATCAAACACGAATAATCATCAACCAATATTGACCAATCATCACCCATCAACAGGCTCCCCCAAGTATTCAACATGCTCACCCAAGCTCCAAGCTCCCATTTCCTGCATCAAAAGATACCACCTGTGATGAATAATGGATGATGACATGAACATGCTTTGTGGTGGTTTCTCACAGGGGAACCAAAAAGATGGTTGGCTTATTACCATGAATGGTTGCTGGTGATTTAGGGGCACCCCTATGACTTGAGAAACACCCGAATCATGATTGATGGCGATGAACCACCACACCTCATGAACCCTCTATCAACAACCCACATTGAACATCAATATGAACGACCAATGATGCGCTATGAATCATGGTTCAACCATCTGGTGAATGACCGGCCTAGGTCATCCTCAAAAGGTGAGGAGTGAACAATAGGGCATTGTGGTGGTGACTTGCTGATGAACAAAAGTTGAACAACAGTGAACAAGGGCATAAAGTTCACTGTTCACTGTTGTTGGTGAAACTTGTTCATGACAATCTATCTTAATTGGTTGATATGCTTCATTTGCCAGCTATTTCTGCCCTTAGCAATCCGCCAAAAAAAATAGAAATGGTGGGTGGTTTCTTAGAATAGGGGCCCCAAAAAACCTTTGATTTCTTAGTATCAATGACTATTAATGGCTGATTGGGGGGGTACCCCTATTCTGAGAAACCCTCAAATGGTGGTTTCTAAAAATATGGGTACCCCCAAATCATCCATTTATAGTCATTTATAGTCATAGTGGTATTACTAATAAACCAGCCATTTTTGGGGTACCCTATTCTGAGAAACCACCAAATCAATATCCACAGAATTCTTCCCCACCTGGCTCTGACGGGGCACAGCCTGACATTCTTCCCTACCTAGTGCTTTGTTGACGGGCCCCTTGTGCATGAAGTTTATCCCAAGATGCCCCTTGTGCATTTGATGTGTGGTAACTAAGTGAGGATATGACTGAAACAACTCAGATTAAAATACCGATCTCTCAAGATGCCTTAATAAGCCTGCCCATGTTACCGATGCAAGTTAACAAGGAAACTTCCTGCTCGGGGTGTACATCAACCATGTAGCTAAAATACAATGATTTGCCCTTGATTGAATGGCTGATGGACAGTCCTTGGACATGGGTAAGGAACAACGGATATCAATCATAAAATAATACACAATGATAGATAGTGATAGTGATTGTCAAAATGGAGAGTAGCAATGTTTTTAGAAACAAACAAAAAAACATACAATAGCAATGCCAATATTCATGATCGTAATAGGCATCAGGAACTCTTATGGTAGAAATAGCCGTACCGATAAGAATAAATACAATGATTATCGAAAGAATTCGGAAGAGGTGGAACCAAAAAAACTTGAAAGAAACACTATCTCCGTTTCTTTCCATCATATTTTCCAAGGAAATATGGCTGTGGGTCAAAACCCTGTACCCCTGCTTCCCCATCATTAACCATTGTTTTCCCTTATTATTGTTGGTGGTTATCCCCCATTAGTTGGTTGGTTAATTGCTTGACCCATAGCCATATCTTTAAAAAACACAAGGCCCGCCGCCAAAATCCCCGCGGTGGAGATGTCACCTCTCGCTGCACATGCGACGCTCCGGCAAGTCGTAGTAGTAGTCCTCCGTCATTTCCAGCCTCAGCGCGGCCCTGCGGCAAAGTACCGACCCAAGAGATGCCGGTGAGGCAAATCATTACCACTGCAAGGTGGGCCCCCATGGTTATAAGTTGATTGATAAGCCATTTAACAAGCTAGTTATATGGAAGTTATATAGGTAATTTTTTATATACCACCAAGGCACAAACCAGTGATCATCTAATGATAACTGTAGATTTTTACCGGTCATTTAATTGTAGGGCAAAAAAACACCAGTAGGGAGTCATTTAACTAGTAGGGCAAAAACTATCGTAGATATACCGTATCAATGATGCAGGGAAACTGCCAGTTGATAACTGCGAGTGAGCATGTAGTCACAGTACAGTATGTCATACATATGCCGATGAATCTACAGTTCAATGACTGATTTTTAGCCACTTATGACTGGGCAGGGATCACTTTCCAGGATTTCACCCACGATGAAACTGCATAAAACCAGCCAAATTTATCTGGTATCCCGGTCGTCAAGAACTTGCAGCTGGGGCATCAATGATCACTATCAACATAGGTTGGTCAAGTTGAAGGACTATACTGTCCACCATTAAGGAACAACTATCAACCACCATTCATGACTGATGATTCTCATCCACGGCAAACACCATGATTAACTAGTAGGTCAGCAGTAGTTACCACGACTGATAATTACCCATGATTAACTACACTGATCAATTAGCATGACCATAGTTCTCAAGCATCATCAGTAGGTCAAATCAGAACTGGCTCTGGGTCAGTTCACCCTGCACCCCTGGTTCCCACTACATTGACCAGCACGTTTTCCCTATAGTTTTGTTGGTGAACTTAACCCCTATGATTTGTTGTTGCAAGCCTTGACCCAGATCGCCATGTATAGCTGGTATACTCCCTACACTCCCTATTATTGTTGGTTAATGTTGGTTATAGCCTATCATTACCATTAACTAACATTCACCAACAATAATAGGCTACAACCACCATTATTGACCAACTATTGGTTAACTCGTTGGTTGTAACCACAACCGTTGCAAATCACGCCTTGCCCTGGCGCTGCCCGTGACACCGTGACCGTACCGCCAAGGTCCGCGCGTGCAGCGAGGCGTCTTGAAGGGAGCGTAGAGGCAGCCCCAGGTGTCGTTGCGGCTCCGCCTCAGGGCGCGGTCGTTGGCAGCGCCGGTTACATCACTGGTGGCAGCTGGCTTCGCTGGTGATAGGATGGAGGTGGTTCGATGGCCGTAGTGGTTAGCAGTAGCATGGTGGTGATACGGGCAGGTATCACTAGTGATAGTGGTTAGGTTCTATAGTTGGTTTCTAGTGATCATAAGTTTCGCTGGTATACTGGTTGAAAACCAGTTCTAATAAGTTCTACTGGCTCTGAGTTGATCAATGCAGATTTTTGTAATTAAAAGTAGGTGAAGAGTTAGTACAGAGTGGTACACCTCAGTTATAAATTGCTTGATAAGCCAATGCACAAGCTAGTTATATCTACCATTTGCATAGTAGTTACCCTAGTTATAAGCTAGCGTTGTTCTAGTGATTGTCAATAGCAACTAATCACGGTTCGTTTAGTTAGTTTGGGATCCAGCTACTGGCTACAGATTCGCTAGTTTCGCCAGAAAACGAGCTACAGTAATTGTATCTACCTTCTAGTAGTTGCCTTGGTTATGTTCACCAACTTAGGTGAGTAGGGGGTACCTCTCTGTAGAAATCAATGATGGTATCTAAGAAAATATCTCTGGATATTTTCCTGTAAACCAACGGGTTTGTCTAGTCTATCCTTTCCTATGGCTTTTCCTGGTTCACCAACTCCTACGAAAATCCATGGGTTTTCCTGATTCTTCCCATGGTTCTAGCCGCTTTTCCAATGGTCAACTTCTATGAATCATCGTGGAGTTCCTCTGGATTTTCTGTAGTTTCCCATAGATTTTTCGATGGATCATTGGGTTTTCCCATGGGTTTCCCTATGGTTTCCTATGGATTTCCTATGAATGTCCTATGAATCATTGGGTCTTCCCATGGCTTCCCTATGGTTTCCCTATAGATTTCCATGGGATCCCCTCGTTTAACCGCAACCATCATGCCCCTTGTCATCCCCTGTTGGTGATCCCCCTGAAGCGGAACCTCGTCGCAAAGAGGTGCACAAATTCATCCTGGCCCAGGAGTGGTTGAAGCTGTTACAACTTCGGATGGGGATAAATGGTTGATGAAACTATTTCTAATGGGATCAAGCTATATGGTTAATGGTTGAAGCTATATGGTTGATGGGGATCAATGATACTTACTATCATTCACTTTATGGTTAATGGTTGAAGCTATATGGTTCAAATGAACCATTAGCCATGGGATATACCAACCACTATGGCAACCAACAATGGTTAATAATGGTTAGTAATGATTAGTAATGGTTTGTGATGGTTAATAGTGGTTGATAATGGTTAGTAGTGGTTAATAATGGGGAGAATGGTTCATGGTTAACTAATGGTTGATGATTGATAAAGCTGGGGATGATAACCACCAAGAGTAGGGCACTAAGATTGACCATATGAACTTAGTTTACATATTCTAATGTGGAGGTTAATAGTAACAACTTGGTAACACTAGCTAATACTCAGTTTCATATAGTAAATACTGGCTGAAATTGACCATCATTAAACCATGATGTAGTGGATTTCAGAATGATTTGAAAGGGGATAATCACAACAATAATGGTTGATGGTTCATGTTCAACCCGTTATTAATAGTTAGTCGGGCTGGAGATGATAACTCACAACAATGGAGATATACCAACTACCATATGGGCGTTTCTCAAAATATGTTGGCTTATCACTGTATCGGATGATCGGCGGGTACCCCTATTTCAAGAAACGCCCATATGCTAAGGTGGTTAACATCCGTTGTGGCATGGCATGGGGTGATATGGTGTTGTACGGAATTTGCATGTCGATAATGCTTAATGCTGGCTGACAATAAAGTTTACTAATAGATAGGAATGGATGTGAAAAATATATTTTGGGGATCGCTTAATGGCGGTTTGAAATTGGTTCGTAATGGATAATGATTGCTGGTAAAGATATATAACCATCCTTCAGTAGATCATGGTTACTAGTGGTCAGTAGCAATAGTAGTTTATAGCGGCTTGTAGTGGTTAATAATCAACCAAAAACGGTTAGTAATCAGCTAATACTGGCTATAACCATGCTGGAATAGATGCTGAATCCGGCATGTTGTAGACTTCAATTTCACATTCAGCAACTGTAGCTATAGTGCAAACACTGTGGCATAAACATAGACATATGTGTAGCCATGAAGAAGAGCATGAACACCGATGACGACCACAACCTCAGCCACAACCACAACCACAACTACAACTACATCAACGAAAAGACAGCCAGAATGACTGGCAAAGACTGCTTGATATTTCCCTCTTATTGGTCCCACCGTTGCGTGTAATCGCGCAGGAAGCATGCATGATCATGGTCAAGCATGTGTTTCAGCGTGATCGACCGTTCAATTACACCACTGCTGGTGGCTCCCGGCACCGCTCCCCCTTTTGAAGGAATACCATGGGATACCCCTGGCTCCTGGCCTCGCTCCCTCCCAACCAACAGCCAGATTAGTATCAGGTATCATGGAACAGTAGCCACCACTCTCGCCGGCTGAAACCAACCCCAACGTGTGCAGGTCGCTCCTGTCCCACCTGAACTTTCAAAATGGCCTGGAGACGCATGCGGATGCTGCCCAAAATGGCGGTGAACCTTCAGGTCGATTTAGATGATCATAGCAGCTACTAACTACAACCAAATACGAACTACTATGGCTAGTGAGATGAGTATGATGCTATTTAGTTCGAAACATTGTGGAATTTAGAACATTTAGAACTGCGCAACAAGGGTCCAGCACATAAGTCCTGATGATATAGTTCATCAGTAAGTGGTCAAGTGTGACGCATTAGATAGTTGTCAACACTGGTGGAAGATCAGAAAGTGTCAATGAATAATTGAATGATTGTGAATGATTCATCAATAGCCGGCTATGAAAGCTTCCTGTCAAAAAGGAACTGGAACTGATCGAGCATGGTTGTTCATGTGTGGGTGCCGGCGGTGATTCATAACGAACCAAGGTAAGGTTAAAGGTTCACCAACCCCACAGATTTGCAACTGCTCACATCGATACCATGGGCTCAACCGTCAAACATAGCCAAATCTGCCGTGATGAATGGGAAATGATCGAGATCTGTTGTGATGTGGTGGTTTCTCAATATAGGAGTACACCCAAATCCAGTTGATCAACCATTTCTAGTAGTAAACTAAGCAAAACTCTGGGGGTTCCCGTCATGGTTTGAGAAACCAGCATATGTTGGGAAGAATCCTTGGTACCATTAATCCTTGGTGATCCTTGATATTGACCCCTGAGTTCTTTTGGTAATCCTTGGTACCAGTTATGATACAACATAGTTGGTATATCATCTATTTTTCTTGCTTACTATCTCCTATGATTAACCATTAATGATGGGTCAATCCTATGATTAACCCATTCACCATTGGTACACACGGGGCTCCATGATCTCGTCGTCCAGCCTTGCGTGTGAGATCTCCTTGGAAGTCCGTAACCCTCCAATCTTCCACCTCCTCCTGTGGCTGGCGAAGGGCGTTTAGCAGAATCTCCAACGGCTTCATGGGAATCACGGACAATCTTCTGGGGAAAACAGCCTGGTTAATGATGGGGGAACTAGGGGGACTAAGGGTGAACTGACCTATAGCCATATTACTAAAATGGAGACATGAGTAGTAACAATAAAAGGGATACTCCTACCATAATATCTGGTAATATCCCTATTGTTGTTATTCTTCATGTTGCATCAGCATGGCTCTATCAACCATCATGCTTATATAAGCCTTCGCAGTTGCTGGTAGGGATGTTGGCTATCGGTGGGCTATCAACTATCTCAACCATTGTTGGTGACCAGTTGGATAATGATTTTATTCATGCTTATCACCAACAGTTGAACCAACTGATATGGCTGTTTCTCAATTTACAGGGGACCTCCCAGTTGTCATCCAGTTTGTTGACCATTGATAGAAATAAACCCCTACCACAACTTGGGGCTTAACCACTATCAAATTACCATATAGTAGCTGTTTAACCATGGTTGTTAGTGATCAACCATGGTTGTTAGTGATCAACCATGGTTGTTAGTGATCATCCCTTATAAAATCCTAGAAATTCCCTTTAAAAAACCTATATTTCTTAAGGGTAATTCCTATGTGTCATGGCCTCGAGGGACCCCAGCAGTGGCTGATGGCGACTCGCTCCTCCAACTCCTGCTCCACGCGCGCGCGGAAGAGGTCAGCCACCATTTGCGCCTGCCATGACCCGCCGGGTTGACCCAGCTGGGGGATCTGGGGCAGCCAGTCGTGGCAGCCAGGCCGGGGCGGCC
>VSDK01005256.1:212777-235337 GCA_009767595.1 Symbiodinium kawagutii | reverse complement strand
AAGGGGTCGCAGCGGGCTGAATCAACAGCTGGCGGCTCGTGAGCGAAGCCGCTCGCCATTCGCTGGAGGCGAATCACCAGTTTCCCGAAGATTTGGAGCTTGGGAGAGCTATGTTTACACCACCAGTGAAACTAAGCAAATCGCCCATGGTTGACAACGATGATCACCGAGAATGGCGAAGATTCATGGGATAGTTCTTCAATCATGGCTCACAGTGGACTATTTAGCATTGGAATGGAACAGTGGCGGAGCTCCAAAGCGCTCCTTTGTCAAAGGGATAGCACTGGATACCCATGGCTCCTGGCCTCGCTCCCTCCCAACCACCAGCCACTTTTGTAGTCATCTTTCATCGTTGAATCCGACACCACGTGGGATGATCAGCTGGGAGGCGGTGGAACCAGTTGCGATGGCTATGGAACCATGCGCAGGCGTCCAACTTCAATTGGTTTCACCAAAACGCTATCACTCACCTCGTGAAGTTCTTGGTTACCCAACCCGGTCACATTTCATTACCACCTGGTGCTGCTTTTTTACACTAGCTATGATTGAGCACGATTGAGGATGCTTAACGATGTTTGATGATGGTTGGTACTGGTTGAGAATAGGGAGAGGGGCTATCAATTCATGCTTGTTTGATCGATTAAGTTTCCGAAAACCCGGAGGGTCAGTTCGGATGTGGGTCAAAACTCTGTACCCCCAACTGTTCACATCCCATGAATGACCCCGTCCAACTGTTGGGATGGGGTTGTATAACTACTACTCATGGTTTCTGGATGGTTGGCGGCTTCACCCATACCCACACAGGTTTAGGTTTATGCTTAGGTAACCAGGTCGAACCCCTCCAAATCCATGCTGCAAACCAAGCCTTTTCTGCGCTGTCTGGAGAAACTGTCGCTCGGCTCAGGGTTTCTAGACCAGTTCTGTAAGACTCAGCGATGGTCAAACATACCTGGTTAGTGATGCCATGCATTAGTCCTGCCGTGGTTAGGAATCATTAGAGTGGTTGGTAGTGCTCAAATGATGGTTTTGGCATCCTTTTGACGTCATAAAAGCAGCATTTACTAACCATGAATCACTATCAATTTCTGACAATCATTGACAATCACTAGTTGCGAATCATTGCCAACTACTAGCCATGAATCATCAACCATAAACAACCATCATTGAAAATCACTAACCGTTTTGAACCACTACTAGTCACCGTGAACAACTATCAAGAACCATCAACAATCTAATTGCCGCCATGACTTGCCATCATTCCCACCCATCAACAACTACAAACTGGCTGGTGGTTTCTAATGAAAAATATTCAATCAACCAACTCAGCATTTGTTAATACTAGGGAACACAAAATGTTGATGAAACCACCAACCAGACTAACCATGAGTTATTTCACTCATTTCAACATCACCAGCAGCTGATCATTGCATCAATCGAATCGGCGATGGTTCGAGGCCATGGTCTCACTCGGTGATCTACGGGGCTCTGGACCCGCAACGATCAAAATGTCCTGCTCCCCGAGCGATGCTGCTATGACTACGTGGGGCTTTCTCAAACAGGGAACCCCCAAAAGTGGCTAGTGTATTACTATAGATGATTGATATTGGATGATTTGGGGGTCCTCTGTTTTGAGAAACACCCACATGGAGAAACGGTCAAAAGTGGTGACCTTCGCAGATGGTCGTGTAGCTGCTAGTTGGATCATGATCATAATTGTAAAATACTTGGCTGGTGAATAGGTAGAACAGCCATCACTCATAGGACCATAATAACCATTGCAATAACTATTCCAATAACCATTTCAAAATAACCATCTTAAAGACCATTGTAATAAACATTCCAATGATCATTATCCAATTTCATTCCAATTCCAATAGTCATCGTTGTCATTGTTTGGATCAGAAAGCCCCATTCATAAGCTTATGATTCCCTATCATCAAGCATAAGTGATGGCTAAAACCCCGTAAAACGCCATAAAACCATTCACAAGGTTCTTATTCCCTGCCAATTATTCCCCATGTTTACTCGTTATAAGCCCTACAGAACCCCTCTCGAAACCATTCAACAGGATGCCTCGTTGCGAGCACATGACGGTCCAGAAACACGCAGCCAAGCCGTTCATCCGGGAAAATCCCCACAAGCTGCGGCGGGGACGACAGCGCGAGCCAAGTGGCAGGAGGGTCAACCGCAATAATTGGCAGTGGGTCAAAACCCTGTACCCCTGGTTCCCCCATCACTGACCATTGTTTTCCCTATGATTTGGTTGGTCACTATAAGCCATTATTGATAGTTAATATTGACTCATGACCACTTCGTTCTGGTTCAAAACATGCGGAGGGTTCTCCAGCCTGTTTGGGGAACCCCAAAGAAATGGGTGGTTTATTGATAGAAATGATTTAGAAATGATTTGTATTGGTTCAAAACATGCGGTGAATTCCCCAAACAAATGATATGACCATGCTTGGCCAGTGGTTCATGGTTAGTCATAGGGGATGATCAGCAACTATAATAGGGGATATACCAAGTATATGTGATAGTTTCTCAAGTCATAGGGAAGCCCAAAAAATTGTTGGTTAGTATTCAAAAAGGATTCATATTGGATGATTTGGGAGTACCCTCATTTGGAGAAACCTCTACATGTTTGTCATGGTTCATGTGATTAAGATTTGTCAACGAATAATGTCTGCAGTGGTTAGCGCTGAATCGTAAAAAACAATGACTCGCAAGTGTCAAAATTATGGTAGCAGTTCATCATGGTCAATGGTGGTGATGGCAAGAATCCAGTGTTTGGTCCATGATCCTCCGGTGTTGATGTTTTCTTGTGTGGCTGTGGGTCATTAACCATTGTTTTTCCTATAGTTTGTTGGTTATTAACCCCCATGAAATTGGTTGGTTAATATTGACCCATAGCCCCATCACTTTGTCTGTTTTTTCGCTGATCGCTCATGCTTTGTGAAAGCCCCGTGGCCATCATTGACACAGCGAAAAACCACACCTGCCACTGCTCACATATTGACGAGTGACAGATCCTGGAGATGTGATAAATGCTGATTGATGACACAATGGTTGATGATGGTTAACGATTCTTAATGATTTGTAATGATCGTCAATGACGCTTTATGATGCTGGATGATGCTTCATTCCGAGATTTTCAACAGTATGGATATGGCTCAAGCCGTCATTCTGCCATTCCCGTTGCGACAGCATTGCTACGGTCACTTACATCTAAGGTTCAACAGCCAACATTGGGAAATCGAACATGTGAAGCAAATTGAAAAATTAACGAATGCTATTCACCCGGGTGAATAGTATATAATGATTCTTGATGGTTCATGATTCCATGGTAGTCTATGCTTGGCACTGTGGCCCCATCCCAAAAGCGTGTGTGTGTTGCCTCAATCATCCCAAGTATGATAAAGAATACATATTGGGAATCGCTAAACAGATGCTTTGTCCCAGGATAGCCATGCTCGGATTTGGCAAGCATATCAGACCAAAAAATGATGCTTGCAGTTCGAATGCAACCATGAGTCACGGTACTCCAAAAACCACAAAAAAATGTCATAACTTCTGGATGGTGACAAGGGGTACACGGCTGTGGAGCACTTGTCATACCCACAGGTTGCACGAAAAAAATCGGGGGTAGCTGTTGCGAGCAGCAACATGATGCCATGGAGAGCTTTTCCACCTAACTTGGGAGTTGATCGCTATTGTGGTCGATCATGATGAGTTCCAAGTGTGTTTTTCACGCCATCTTGGTACGTTTTGAGCCATCAGCTTGGTGATGTAACCGATCCCTATATATCTTCTAGCGTAGAGCACACGCCTTCCGGGTTCAATTCCCACAATATGTGATCTCCGCAAAGCAACCATGGTCATACCATGGTCAATCTGTAGCACTACCCCATGAAGTATCCCATCATCCAATACGCATCATCCATTGAGCAGTTCTATGTCCCCCCCTGCATATAGATGTGTCCACTTCAAAACCCATTGTGTATGTGTGATGTGCCTTGTTCTCACCTGAACTGCTGCAGGTTTCCAGGTTTTAAGCTTGTCTGCTGGCCATGCGTATAGTGCAAGTGACCATCCTTGACACCGCATACCACCGGAAGGTGTCAGAAGGTGTCGCAGCAATTTGGGGATGCCCTTATGTATTAAAAAACCGCTTAAAAGATGGTTGGTATTTCCACCTATTCCTGTGATTCATTATCTATGCTGACCACGCTTGATCATAATGACCATGAAGCAACCATAGATAGCTTTGGGTCAAAACCCCGTACCTCTGGTTCCCCTATTATTCACCATTGTTTTCCTTACTATTGGTTGGTCATTATCCCCTATTGTTGGCTGGTTGATATTGACCCATAGCCATCTAGGCTGACCACGTTTGATCAGTAACAGTATGACCATGAACCAACCATTGATCAGCCACTTGTCATGTCCGTTCCTAGCTTCGCCCTAGCAATCATTACACCTCCAGCATCGGCACAGGCTTTGTGGTGGTGCCCGTCAAATCAGGTCCTTGTACAGTCGGGGCCCACAAGTAGATCGCTGGTCTACGAAGCGACCATTCAACTATTCGTGTATGTCTACCATCGTTCATCATTCAAATATATATATATATATATGTGTGAAGATATCCATAGTCATCCAACATCATTCTTTACAATTCTATCAAATACAAATGTATTTGTCTTTTGACGTATCTATGCGAATATTTCTACATAGAAATAATATATATAATAGAAAAAAATAGAAATATATATATATATATACAAATAACAAATATAAATTAATAAATGACTAAATTATAAACAAGTAAATAAATAAATAAATAAATAAATAAATAAATAAATAAATAAATATAAATAGACAAATACATTTAAATGTAAATAGAAATAACATATACAAATATATAACAACTACGTCCATCGCTTTTTTGAGTGCTGCCTTTTTTGCGCACGTCACCTGGGGGCACCACCACAATCATTAACTCTTTGGCACCGTCGCGGAGGCTTCCTGTGGAGCCGGCATTGCCATGGTTGATGGTTGGTTACTGGTTGGTTCATGGTTGGTAAATAGTTGGTTACTGGTTGGTTAATGGTTGGTTAATGGTTGGTTACTGGTTGGTTCATGGTTGGTTACTGGTTGGTTCATGGTTGGTTACTGGTTGGTTCATGGTTGGTTAATGGTCGGTTAAGGGCCGGGTTGGCTAATGGTTGGCTAACGGTTTGTAAATAATTGTTGAAATGGGCAACTAGTTGGTTAAAACTGATGGCAAGTGATTTAATCATGGTGAAACAATGTGAAACTAATTGGTAAATAATGCAAATCCTATTGTAGTAGTGGGTAAACTAGGACTAAGGGATAGCTAATGGTTTGGCTCATGGTTGGTTAATGATGGGTGAATGACGGGCTACTGGTTTATGATTGGTTGTGGCTATTAAAAAATCAATGGTTGATACCGGGGAAACACGAGAAATTACCAAGGATTAGCAACAAATGGCTACTGGTCAAGGCTTTCATCAACCAACTTTCATGGGGGATAAGTTCACCAACAATAATGAGAGCGATTGCTAATGATGGGGGAACCAGGGGTACAAGTTTTGACCCACAGCCATAGTTGGTAGCCAATATCAAAACTTATCACTAGATGGTACCATTCTGATTGTTTCATTGTTCTCATTTTGGGTCATAGTGTCGCTATTCATCGCCTTTGCCGTCATTAGTAATTGCTATCACAATTTCCAACTATCATGGGATATGAAGCATGATTCATCAATACTTGCTACATAGATCCAATGATTGCTGATCGATCAATAGGGACGACAAGCGTATGGTCAGCTTCAGGTTGCTCCCTAGATTCAATACTTGGAGGAAAGCATCCCCAGTCACCATGATTAGTAACGGGGTTAGTTCAGCTGCCTGATTATGGGTGCAACTAACCATGGCTTGACTATCCCTGTTTCTGCACATCAGCCGTAGTCATTCAGCCAACTTGGACCATCCCCTAACGGTAACCAGATGATGTGCTTATGGTCAATATCACGACGATTCATGACAAACACAACCAACGATCGTGAATAGAGTCATAGAATACCAGCATAATCCTCACTTCACCAACTATTCACTATCAGAACAGCTAGAGAATAGAATCATAAAACGCAACAACAGCAGCACAAAAAAACTCGAAGAAATTGACAGCGCTTCCAGGCTTTGGATAGGCTTTGTTGTTGGCTTTTTCCGGGGCCCTCGACCCACCCGTGGATGCGAATTCTCATGGTGCATCATCGTGCTGGTGCTAGGTAACGGAAGC
Source organism: Symbiodinium kawagutii (assembly GCA_009767595.1). NCBI lineage: Eukaryota > Dinophyceae > Suessiales > Symbiodiniaceae > Symbiodinium > Symbiodinium kawagutii. The sequence goes on along the minus strand of VSDK01005256.1, from coordinate 229,018 downwards.
AATTTGTTGAGGACTGGATACCAAGTTTTTGGAATTGTATCCAACAGTTGGCGGAATGACTTAAAAGTGCCCATCAACTAGAAAATACGGTAGTATAGTCTCTGGGAAATTTTGTCAGTTGCAAATCGTAGTGCGAGATGTCAACTGGGGATATGAATACCCCTTCCTCCTACCTGCGACAAATCCAACCGTCAGATATACTTCCCACGGCCGCAAATCAGAGTTTCTTAGTTCGAGCATGGTCATCTCCTCTTAATGAGTTGGTTGTTAGACAACCGTCATCCCGGTGCAGCAGTCTTGAACAGGAGATTGACCATAGTGAAGGACCATTATATAAAATGATTGAGAACAATCAAAAGTCCTTCATAATCATCAATAACCATTCAGAACATTGGATCCTTTGAAGAGGGCCCATGTGATTCTGCCAGTGATCACACCCGGCCAAAGAAAATTGGTTGCGAGCCGCAGCATTACCACTGGACGCTTCAGCAGCTGGCAGTGAAATGTTGACCACATATGAGTGGTTTCTCACGCCAGTTTGGGGTACCCCCAAATCATCATATCTTTCAATCATAGGGGGTACCAATTTTAGTTTCTTGAGGGTCCAATGATCCTGGCAATAGACCAACCATTTTTTGGTAACCACAACTATGAGAAACCATTTTTGGTAGTAGACCAAGCATGTTTGGCTTGTTTAACCATTTTGAATAATAGAGATAACCCCCATATGGGCAAATCAAAAATGGAAATAAATGACTTACATCATCCTTGTTTAACCATTTTCAGTAATAGACCAACCACTTTAGGGGTTCCCATGAGAAACCCCCATATGAGTGGTTCATTGTTGGTCTCCTACTGGTGAGAACAAACCCTCAGATCTGGCTGGAACCTCCGTAGTTTCGCATGGTTTCAAGCCTGCTTGGATGTGCAGTTGGGATTACAACCATGGTTACAAGCCTTATAAGGTAGCTCAACTAAACCTGCTACTAACCATTTTGAGTCCTCAGTTGCTAGTCGCGGGGATGCTAACCTCCAAGGCCAACGGGAACACCACTACGAAGCACAGCGGACCTTAGGATCCCCAACTGTAACCGGTTGAACTCCCACGCTTTGGTTGGACTACTCTCTGGCAAAGAACAAGCTGCAAGCGACAAAACAAAATATTTCTGACAGGCCATAAGATGTAATACCGTAAGTGATTTGTTCCCAGCAGGAATATGATTCCCATTTGCAAAACAAGGTATTGAATGATTCGTAAAGGAAACAGTGATAATTGTCCTATAACCATTGTTACTTCCTAATTACAAAGTGGGGTAGTAAGATGCGATAAATTGTCAATGATGGGATTTTCCACTTGTTCAACGAGGTTTCCGCCATTGCAAAAAAGGTTTGATGCTAACCTGCACCCATGGCTGTGGAACATTGTATCCTGGTAGAACTTTTGTGGATGGCAAATTGTAAATTGCAGGTTCTCGTGGAATCTGCAAGGTGCCGACGGAACGTTGAAAAAAAACGGTTCAAACAACTGATTCATCAATGACAATATCAAGGAAATTTGGTCATGGTTTGGATTCTCAGTTGATTTGCATACTCTGGCAAATAAGAAGAAAAACAAAGGTTCAAGGCCACCAGCCAAACGGCTTCTTGAATGCAACATCAGGCAGCATTTAGTTTTTGTTTTCTTGGTCCTTCGCGGTCCTACGTGGTCCTTCCTGGTCCTTCTAAACACGTTCCGTCGCTGCAAGTCGATTGAAGCTACCCAACCAGGACACCGCCACGTGATTCCCACCTCTCTGTGCGACCTTCTCTTGGCGGTGCCTCAGGAAGCTGTCTAAGTGATGGTTGGGCTGGCAGAAAAAGAGGAAAAGGACAACCGTCCAATTTCCTGGGGACAACACCGGGATGTTCCATTTGAAATGTGTTAGGTGTTCGTGGAAAGTACACCCTGATGTAGGCGAGATACAATCCATGTTGATCCCGGCTAACTACCTAGTTCTTCCAAAGAACACATTGAGCAAACAACACAAACATCGAACACACACCCCTTGCTTACTGTTTTTAGTACCATTCTTGTCAGCCATGTCCATCTGTAATGACTTTTGCCGGTTCTTTCATGCACCGATAAAAACCAACAACGCCAACAACGAAAATAAAACAAATTGTGCGGCAACGTTTGCCGCCGAAAGCCCCAACCTCGCATCATGCAAGGTTTTTTTATATCAAGTACCGACATGCCATCCCCAACGTAGATCATAACCAATCGCCTGCGAATGGGGTTGCAGCCGTGATGTCGACAAAAATGTTACTGCCTGCTATTGCGTTTAAGATTCAAAAACTGTGGGAGTGGCTGCGCCAGTTCAGTCATGTGAGGGCCCCTGCCACTGGGCACCCCATGGCCATTGACACACGGCAACTTCCACGTCCAGGTTGCCAAAATCTTCATGACGAAAAAATGGGATGCATGACCAACAAAAAAGTGACTTGACGTGCTGCACATTGGCGCGGCACATGACATCCAGCATCTGGCTGACGAAAGACCAAGCACATGTAGACCCGTAAGCAAAATTCATGGAGCCCGCAAGGTAGCAGGATGCAACGAGGCAGCTGATTTCATTCTGATGGGCGCCTGCTTGGGCAAGGCGCCAGAAGCATGGCGCAGGAACAACCCACTTCAACATAATATGCGCGAAGGCGTTGATGTCTCTTGACTTTGTTTCATCCGCATTGGTGCGCTTGCTGCGTCCGCGCATGCCGCGGCGCCGTGAACTACGGCGCTGCCGTCTAGATTTCTATGCGGCCGATGACCAATGCGTGCGGCTGGCGGGGATCCAAAGCCAATCCGCCCCCCAGGCTTTGGAAGCCTTAGAAAAACAACCGCGCGCAAGAATCTAATGGCGCCTTCACAGTGCGTTAAAGAAGTGCAGGCGGCCTTACCCTAGCACTATTGTAGTGCGGTGGCAAAGAATGCAGCAGTCAAACAGATACACCGTAAACTCGCAAAGTTGGAATTGAATGGCGCCTTTTAAACTCTTTCTTCTTGTTGTTGGGCCGCTTTAGTTTATTGACCATCAAGAGTTTTGAGCCAACATCAGCAAGTTTTAGCAGTTACCGTAGGACGGCATGATGCAAGGGGAAGCCTTGATAAGAAAAGATATGGTCTGGTTGGTCTGAAATGTCGTTCAACAACTTGCGAAAATAGAACTATCTACCTAGCTACCTATTTACCTAGCTACCTACCTTCCTATCTTCCCATCTACCTACGTACCTATCTACTTATCTACCTGTCTATCTATCTATGAATCTATCTGTTTAGCTATCTACCTATCTCTCTCTCTATCCCTCTCTCTCTCTCTCTATCTATCCATCCATCCATCCATCCCTATCTCTATCTCTGTCTCTATCTCCATCTCCATCTCCATCTCCATTTCTATCTCTATCTCTATCTCTATCTCTATCTCTATATCTATATCCATATCTATATCTATCCATCTGTCTATATCTTTATCCAAATCTATATCTATATCTATATCTAAATCTATATCCATATCCATATCCATCCATCCATCTCTATTTCTATATCTCTAGGCCTATGTCTATATCTATATCTATATCTACATCTATATCTATATCTATATCTATATCTATATCTATCCCTCTGTCTAGATCTATATCTCGATCTGTATCTGCATCTGTATCTGTATCTATATCTATGTCTATCTATATCTATCCATCTGTCTATGTCTATATCTATTTCTATATCTGTATCTGTATCTATATCTATATCTATATCCATCCATCCATCCATCCATCCATCCATCCATCCATCCATCCATCCATCCATCCATCCATCCATCCATCCATCCATCCATCCATCCATCCATCAATCAAAATATCTATCCGAATCTATCTACCTGCCCTGTGTATCCATCTATCTCTATATCTATATCTATATCTAAATATATATTTATATTTATATCTATCTATCTATCTATCTATCTATCTATCTATCTATCCATCTATCTATATTTATATATATATATATTTATATCTATATTGATAAATATATATATATAAATATATATATATATATATATCTGAGTAACCCCTTTTCAACATCTGTTGCTGTCTCCAGCTCTGCATCTCTTGCTGTGCTCTGCATCTCTTCCCTTCGGCAGGTTCTCTCTCATCAGCTCGTCATCGCTCGCTTTTCCCCTGGCCACTCCCTCTCATGATCTGATGATCTCTCCATTATCAACAGTCATCAACCAACCTGGTCGATGAAAAATGCGTCATTTTTTGCCATCATTGTTATTCACTGTTCGGCATTTGGAACCGTACTCTGATCAACCATTCGTGACTATTGCAATTATTGGCAGTATCAATAATATCAATCGCTCATTGTCCAGAATGATGAACTAGCATGGACCATCAATACCTTTGTCAGTCATGATTAATCATCAATGATTAAGTGTTCGTGATCATCAGCCATTTTGACCATAAGAAACGATTCATGAACCAGTGATGATTGCTGTAAATAGTTATTAGCTGCTGCTGACTAGCATTAACTAGGTGCTGAGGGATCAAGAAAGATTATTTGAAGAAAGATCATTTAAAGAAATGGGCCAACACCATGGAAAAAAAAAACACACCACCAGTACAACAAGGCCAGGTACAACTTGCACGTCCCATGTAAACACATTGAGCGAATGGGTTTTCAAGTATTAAAACCATCCAACTATGTGTCTCGTGCAATTAGTCAAACTGCAGAAGCCTTGATACCATCTATGCCTCAGTGTTAACAAATGATATTACTACAACCCTATCGAGTGGATGAAACTTATGCTCCCAGGAACTAATCGCTGGACCTCAGGTTCAACTTTGAATCCGAATTTTTCCAACTTCATCTCCGGATTTGTTGACTGTTCCATTTTCAGGTCATATCAGAGCATCGGATTGACAACTTGGAAACTGCTGGAAGTCCCAGAAACTAGAAATTCAGGTGTCAGAATGTGCAAAATTTCTGTCTCCGAACGAAACTTCGAAAAAATCTACGAACCAGAAGTTAATTGCTTCTATGATTGCTTGGAATCCTGGAAATTTGGGTCTCGTTAATCTACGAAGCATGTAAGATAAACAGGACCCTGGGACCCTCAGAAATTGGGAAGCCAGAACCTGGGAGTTCATCGCTTCTCGCTTGGCTGCTATGCTGACATCCCAGAACCAGTCTTAGCACTGCTATACCCCATTCTTGTTTGCTTCGACCCCTACCTATTTGCACTATCATAAACAGCCTTCACCACAGCCTGAGCCACTGTTGACCGTCAGCAATCTGTATTAACAACGATTGGACATATTGTTATCCCACTATCGACTGCTATTAACAACAGAAACATATTTTGGACCGCTAATGACCATTGCAGCAGCCGTTGTTGGTTGTTAAAGAGTGGGCCATAGTGGTTAGTATGACCATTGACCATCATTCAGCGTCATGGACTGTGATATTTACAAAGAACGATAGTGGCCGCAGTAGATATTTTCATTAACCATCATTTACAATGGTTATTGACGATTGTTAAGCATCGCTCAACATTGTTAGCCATCATTGCTCATCGTCAATCATCATCAGCCATCATTGTCCAATCACTTACCAATCACTCGTTATTCTAGCCGCTTTTAGCCATTGGTCAAGCATCATCAACCAACAATTATATACCCGTCAATTAACGATCAACCATCATCCACCATGATTGAAGCCATCATTTTCACCAGTGGTACTTGGATGATCATCCCATTTAGTAACTGGTTAGTAACCATGGTTGTATCCTATTTATCAAGGGTATAACCCATTTAGGGTAGTTACTAACCAAGGTTACTGAGTGGGATGATCATCCAAGCATGGATGACGCATCTTCCAATGTTCAACGTGTCGAGGTGTTTCGCCACCAGGACCCGGATCCGCCGTCCCGCAGCGCTCTACCGAGTTGCTGATGCTCCGTGTCCAGTGTCCTGCGAGGCGTTGGGGGGCGAAGGACGAGCCGACGAATGCTTAGTGAGTCGTAAATGATGGTCGGTTAATGGCTGATCAACGCTTAATGATGGCTAAGTAGTGCTTAATGGCTGAGAAAAAAGGTTGAGTAACACTAGCTGATGGTTGATCATTAATCATTGTGTTAGTGGTCAACAGTGGTCAAATAGGACCGAAATAAAGGTTGATGAGAGTGGATTGATCAATCCTGATGGTTAATCATGGGGTGGTTGATAGTGGTTGGCAATGGCTATGAGTAGTTGACAATGGCTGGCCAGGGATTGAAAATGAATGAACATGCTTTTGAAAGACTTGATGGTGATAGCAAATCATCAATCATCCACCATTAGGTCAGGCCTCTCTTGGTAGCTCCTGCGCGGTTCCCCTTTCAAAAAGCCCGAACGGGGTACCCCTGCCTCCTGTCCTCGCTCCCTCCTAACCACCAGCCAGTGGTAGTCGCCAATGACGATATGATTGACATTCGATGCCGCGCAACTGATCAATGATGACGTTGTGATCCCCCAGTGACCAGCTCATGGCGAAGCCGGGGCTATGCAGGTGGATAATGATGGTGGATGTTTACTAGTGATGTTTACTAAATTGTGGTAAATGATAAAAATGCTATTTCAAAAAAAGAAGCGGCAAATTCAATGCTACAAATCCCGTTTAGGGTGGATAGTCGTGGTAGTATTGTTGATGCTAAGCATGGTGGCATTTTCATGTTTGATCATGGTGGATAGTCGCCACCGTGGCAGATCATGATGCTGGTATGATTCATGATGGTGAATGATGCCATCATGACAAAAACAATAATGATTGACAATGTCTGATAAAATGGTTACCAATAATGGTTGTTAACGGTAACTGAAACAATTGACATGACTATTAAGTGGACCCTTTGTTCAAACTGATAATCTAAATGGTGACTAGCGGTTACTAATGTTTGATCAAAATAGTTCAGCTACTGCATGGTTGGGGGAGTCTCACTACGGTTCATGAAAGTTATGCTGGGCAATGATTAGTTGAATGATCGACAAAAAGTACTGAATGTCGAAGCTATCATGAAGCTGGTCAATGTAACTCCTCTATCTTCTATCTATCATGGTGTTTGTATATCATTGTATCTTTGTATCTATAACCGGATGCATGTGGATGCATGTGGGTGCATATACAGCATTTACACCCATATACTGAAAACATACATGCAAACGTAAGTATCCACATCACTGCAATCTTATACATCTGCAGATGCAATCTGAAAAGGATATGTACATCATGTACCATTCAACCATTCCTAAGGTGATCCAGTTTGACCTTCTACTCCAGGTGTGGTCATCCACCAACCATGGCTGGTGATGGGTGCATTCAACAGCTTTGCGGGTGGCACTTGAGTGTTTCACCCTTTCCCGTTGCCTTCGTAAAGCTACTCAACTGCTTGAGACACTAGGAGAGTGTTTCTCCAAAAACACAACCCTAGTAATCGGGTGTTTCCTTTTGGGAAGCACAGAACTATACGGATTGCAATAGCTATGGAGGGATGTTCGGGCTGAACGAAGACTCATCTATGACATGCGTTAGTTGGTTGGTTCATATGGGCGTCTCTCAAAATAGGGGACCCCCAAATCCTCGATTAATGATATCTTTTAACAATAAGCCGCCAATCATGTTTGGGGGGTTCCCTATCTTAAGAAACCACCGTCTATAGTTGGTGTATCCGTCATTTTGGGCTTATCATCCCAATCTTTATTAAGCATTAACCATTGGTTAACCATGGTTGATTGACTACGTATGAAGCATTTTGAGAAACACCAATATATATATATACATAATTATATAATCACATCGATATACATTTACATATGTATGTATATATATATATATATATATGTACATTTAAAACCTTATACATATATACTATTGCAGTTTCTCCCCTATCACGAATCATTCACCATTGGTTACACCTGGTCTCTTTGGCGAGCCTCGACTCCACGCCGTGCCCAGGACGTCCTGGGCACCTCTCTGCCGCAGGCGCGACCGCCTGGCAGGTTCCGCGGGTTCGGTGGACGGATGGATGGTGTGAGATCTGCAGTTAGCATATGGCCGAGATCTGCAGTTCGGTGGTGAAATCCTAAGAGTTAGTTGGTGATAAGTGATACTTACTATAGGTCAGAAGAAAACTGCAGTTCCGATCCGAACTGCAGTTTTCCTGTGAGATCCGAACTGCAGTTTTTGTTGGTGAAAACTGAGTCTCTTGATTGATTTGAGTATCAAATGTTTGATGAGAGTTGATAATGATTGATTTGAACCTGGTTTAGCGAGCTGATATATGTTCCATGATTTGACGTTGAGTATCAAATTATTGGTGAGAAAGTTGAGTAAGGAGTATATCAACTTAATACCTATTACTTGTATTCCCTTACGGAAATACTGGAGATTGCGATTCTTACTGATTGGTCTTGCCAATCTTTACGGTTGCTTCTCAAAACAGGAGACCCAATTTCTTTCTGGTTTATTACTACAAATGGTGAATATTGGATGATTTGGGGGTATCCTTGTTCAATATACATTCGTTCCAACTAAGAATAACTCGATTATGTCAACATATGTCCAGTATTCCAACTGGATTACTAGTAATATTAATGTACATCATTATTACTCGGAAAAACGATTAACTACTCCAAATATCCAGAATTCTAGTACAATAGATCCCATGAATTACTCTTCTCGCTGGAGTTCATACATTGATGAGATGTTGATCACGGGATGGATACGCAGTTCTTAGTCTTAGTAATTATATGGTAACGGTGAAAAACAACTTCCGTAGTTGACAGCGGATATTAGCAACCAATACTGAAGACGTTCAGAACGAAGCTTCATGGATATTCATGTGTTGATAAATACAGACGCCGAAAGGAATCCTGGAGTTAAGATTTGCCAGTAACAGTACTGGCTGGAAAATCCCAGTCCCCAAACGGAAAATCATCAACAACTGGTGGTGACACGTCGCTGTGCTGGATGCTCGGAGTACATCAGCCGTCTAGGTCATCCACTTGAAAAATACATGAGTTTTTGACTATATACGCATAGATAAGTTGTACCAGATGTTGATTTGTCACACAAAGAAATCTAGTAGTTGATGTTTGACTCCAGTATGTAACTCGTTCTCGGCTGCTTGGTTACCTGTACCACTGTGCAACTTGCAATGGCATGTGTGCACCGTAGACGGAATATATAGAAAAGTCAAAAGGAAATGACGGTTGATGGGTTGGGATCATCCCCAAGAACAAAACTGGACTGTTCTCCTGCACCTGATCAACACTATTCTCCACTTCTCCGTGAGTTGCCCCTGTCTCACATGAAACTCAACACTTCAAGAACCAAAACCATTCACCACAAAGTGACGAGCCCCCTTGCTAGATTCATTGGTTTAGAAAAAAAACATTTCACCTACGTATATGGGTCTTTCTCAAAATAGGGGTACCCCCACTTTTCATCCTTTTTTATTAACCATTTTCAGTCATAAACCAACCATAACTTTGTGGGTCCCCCATGGCTTGAGAAACAACCATATCAACTTCTCAGAATCATCAATCCCAATCTGATATCTAAGAATCATCATGTCCAGCTTCTTTGAGAAACAACCATATCAACTACTAAGAATCAATTCTGTTTATTAACCATTAACAATATCAATATAATTGGGATTAAACAAGGTAATTGTTAAATTTATTAAACAATATCAATATAATTGGGATTAAAAACAAGTTAAACAATTTTATCATTCTTTAATCCCATTGATTTCTTGCCACAGCTACCCCCATGGCTTGGTGGTACCTGTCATAGCTCTACCATTCGCCTGGTCGCAGCTGTCAACCCACAAACGTCGTCCAGGCGACCTGTGAACTTCGTGGCCGGCGCCGGTCACCTGTCGTTGCGGTCCCAGAGGATGATCCGTTTCCGACCTGTACCCTCTGGTGATCTAACATGGCTGGCTGGAAAATCCACCAGTGAAATCGCTGATTTCCCAGGGCTTCCCTAGAAAAATGCGGATTTTCCATTGCTATGTTAGATCACCAGAGTGTACCTTGGTAGGCTCAAGCTGTTCGTTTCCAGGAGGCTACAAGGGACCGGGCCCCGTTCACCAGCTATAGTCGTTGGGTTATAACCAGGGTAGCTACCACTTATGGTAGATATAACTATATTTAAGTGGCCTTATAAACCAAGGTATAAGTAGGGGGCCCACCTTGAAGGTGGTAAATACTCTCTGGCAGTCCCGATTCCCTGGTTGCGCTGAAAATCACTTCAATTGTATAGGCAACCAGGTTAGTTTGCCGCAATGTAGTTGTCCTGAACCATCATCAACCAAAAGTATGCCCTATTGTTGCTGACGGTTGCCCAATCATCAGCTATAATCTATTGTCATTAATTAACCGTTCATGAAGAGTCTCAATTTTCCATCAATTCATCATCATGCATCGTCATCAATTCACTTGCATCAGAATTGAGTCATCATTTACAATCACGATTGGTCAAGATGCTCTGCTATTATGGTGGGATCCATGGGGTGTTCTGCTTGGATGGTATCTTTGAACTTTGGACCATCATCAACCAACATTTACCATCACCTAGCGATCATTTGACCACAACAAAGCATGATTAACGACCGTTGACTATGACGGACGATCAATAAACGTAAGTAACCAGCATTCACCATCATGTAGACATCATAAACGGTGACTATCCATCATTGAAAACCATGAAGACATCATAAATCATCACCATTCATCACCATTCATCACCATTCATCACCATTCATCACCATTCATCACCATTCATCACCATTCATCACCATTCATCACCATTCATCACCATTCATCACCATTCATCACCATTCATCATCATCATTTTCATCATCATCATTTTCATCATCATCATCATCATCATCATCACGAATCATCACCGTTCATCACCATTCATCACCATTCATCACCATTCATCACCATTCATCACCATTCATCACCATTCATCACCATTCATCACCATTCATCACCATTCATCACCATTCATCACCATTCATCACCATTCATCACCATTCATCACCATTCATCACCATTCATCACCATTCATCACCATTCATCACCATTCATCACCATTCATCACCATTCATCACCATTCATCACCATTCATCACCATTCATCACCATTCATCACCATTCATCACCATTCATCACCATTCATCACCATTCATCACCATTCATCACCATTAACCATCGTTCACTAAACTATCACATCTACTTCTTCACATCTGATTCTGTTGCTGCACCTTCACAGCGTGAGCTTCGCCCCGTACAACTCAAGGCACGCCTTCGCCAGACCTTTTCGGCAGCAGGGGACGAGGAGCGAGGGGACAAATGCAGTACCATGAGTCGAGAATTGATCCACACGTGGCTGGATGTGTACAGCACTGTATAGTTAACAATTCATGATATGAATAAATGGAGTCAGGCACTTTTGTATTTGCATACACGTGTACCAACAGCTATAGATAGCTTTGGATGGCTAGAGATGGATACAGATGTGTATATAGAGAGAGGGATAGATAAATAGATAGATAGATACAGATAGATACAGATAGATATAGATAGATACATATATGCATATATAATATAGAAACATATATATATATATATTTGAAGATAGATACATATATAATGTGCAAACATGTCAAAAAAACTTGGTGGATTTGGACAGATACATGTGTCCACATGTATTTATGTATATGTATGTTGATATTTATATATATATACATATGTGTGTGTGTGTCTGTATACATATGAATTTCAAGATAGAAAATCTACATAGCTGGCAAGTGTCGGTGACTATGATGAAATCAGAATTACCAGTGTTGTGATACCAAAGATGGATTATGACTGCAGTCACTGACCCGCGACCAAAAATCCGGATGATCCTCGTGAACAACGGCCACATGAAAAAACAAACATGGCGAGCATCCCAAGAATGGATGGTTCGTCCCAACAGCCAAACTAGCTGGGTCATGGCGAACTGAGCCGTTAACATCAACATCCGGGGAGCCGTGCCCCTTCACCCACAGCCATATATCATACACTGTGTCCAAACTAACAACGAAGATTACTGTACCCATCGTACGAGCAGTCACATACCAGGATTGACAATTACTGTTGGTCAAGAATGTTTACTATAGGGGTTAATAATGGTGAGATCTTACAAATCAGTGCTGGTTAATCACTCTTGATCTTTGCTGCTTAGAGTGTAGTTGAACATAGTCACCCTATCACCCGCTTTAATTGGAAGACCAGCTATAAATGGTGGTTTCTCAGAATAGGGGTACCCCGGAATCATCCAATAGAAACCATCTCTGGTAATAAACTGCAACCAATACGGCTTGGGGTTCCCAGTGGCTTAAGAAATCTCCAGCTGGTTGGTGGTTGAACCACCCCGTCATGAAAAATATGCGCAAGTCAACCAACCAACCATTTGGCAATAAGCACCAAGCAGGGAAAAATCAACCAACCAACCAACCCTACATCGGGAAAATGACAAAAAATGCCAACCAAAGCAGCAAGCAGCCAACTGGTGGTTTCTCAAAATAGGGGTACCCCCAAATCATCTTCTTTTGACTCTTATTAGTAATAAACCATCCATTTTGGGTACCCCTATTCTAAGAAACCACTAACTATTCATGGTGGATTCCCACGCAACCAGCTGAGCATCCCCCCCTGTGGTGCTACCATGGCTTCTCCCCAGCGCTGAATCCCTCAGGACCCACACGTTGCTTTCGGCGTGTGTTGGGGAGACCTGGGGGAGCCAGCGATCCAGGGAAGGCAGCGATGCTGGGGAAACCATGGCCACCATAGGGGATGGTCATGGTCAAGCAGTAATAGATGACAGTGGTAAGTCTATAATCATAGATTATATAGTTTTGATGAACCATGATGGTCATATATTCTGGTTGGGTATTGGTAGACAATGTCAAATCATCATTAAGCGTGAATGATGTTTGAAGAATCCTTTATGGTGGATAATCATGATTTTGTCGATGGTCGATTGATGGCCAACAACAATTGATGCGAAACAATGATAAGTAGCATCGTGACTTGTGGCGAATAATGATATTCATCCCTCCGCTCAGAACCATCCATTGCTCTCGGAATCCTAGTTTTGGATAGTTTCCGAACTTAAAGTTCAGCCTTTCAGTATAGCACCTAAAATTCAGCCCTTCTCCGAACTCAAAATGTACGAGTTCTGGTTCAGCCCAGCAATCAACGAGGATCAGGATCCTTGTCATGGATCTGTGAGAAAAATATTTTGCTAGACATTTACTGCTGGATTTTAAACGAAACTTGCTTGTTACTTGCACCAAGTTTTGACACTGTGCATTTTGGTCTTTATGACGGATGCTTTCAAGGGAAACAACTGGAGATAAGTTATTTATTTTCTGCTTGTTTATCATTCGTATTGTGACTAACCGGGGTTGGAACTGGTATATAGCCATGGCTTTGACCACACATCAGGTGAACGAATCTACCCTTCACCTTGGTCAACCATCACTTGCCACTATCAACCACTATCAACCCCACTATCAACTATTATCACCCACTATCAACCATGATCAACCACTATCAACTATGATTAACCACTACTAAGCCACTAGAAGGCCATGATCAACCACCATTAAGCCACTATAAGGTGGGAGCACATCATCAGCTCTGAAGTGACCCATGGCACACTTCATGTTAATGCGGAGTCGTAGGGTCCCGGCAGAGGCAGAGGCAACCTCTGGCAGGAGTTCATTGCCTGGGAACCCCAGATCTGAATGCTAGGCAAACGGGCGGAGGCTTCGTGGATGGATGGGAATGACTATGATGGCTACTAGGGAGATCTATGATGGGGATATAGAAATATAAATATGTGTATATATATATATATATGTATCATGGCTAATAATAGATTCATATAGGTTAATAAGCATGACTATGTGGTGAATGGATGTTCGCAGGGTCAATATTAGATGATTTGTAGGGTATGTTATTCGTGCAAAATGACTACATCATATGTATATAGTTATATATATATACAAATATATATACATATATAGATATATATGTATGGATGGGAATGATTTTGATGGTAGATTGGTCTGGACGTGAACGATTCACAATCATGGGTTTGGTGTTATTGATGGATGTTCGTGATGTCAGTGATGGATAAAACTGATGGTTGTGTGGAAGGTTTGACATGGGTGATACTTCATGTTGGTTGATATATGGTCAACGGGTCATGATATTACTCACAGTTGATAGTCTTGTTGTTGGCAACGGTTCATTTGGGTTTTACAATTACCAACGAGGAATAAGTGATTCTCGCCAATACAAGCATCAACCACGAGCAGTGTAGGAAGCAATGGTTGGTTAACGTATTGGATAATCATGTTTGTTTATGAATGCCAATACAACCATCAACCAACCATTGACCACGATATACCATTGACCATAATATTGTTGTGGGTCAAAACCCTGTAGTGAACAACCCATAAATCACCAAACTAGTCTTTGCTGTGATGTTCACCTACCAATTTGCAATTTGTTGGTTGATTAATATTGACCCAAAGCCATATCACTTGGGTTCAGTCCACTCAAAGTTTCTTTTGCCGTGCACGAGGTTTTTGCACAACCATGATAGTTTATCATGGCAAGAAACATTCCTTCAGGAAATCACTGTGCCCATGGCAAGGCTATCTTGAAACCCGAGGTCCATGGCAGGACCATCAACGGTCCATGGCAGGACCAATCTTCTTCAAATCTGAATTCACAAAAAAAACAAAGCTTTGCGTTTGATGCCTTTGGCTCTTTTGGGAGGGTGGCTGAGGGAGCCAAATGCTACCCCCAACGCAAAAGTGCACATGAGTGGCTTCACCCAAAACGTCGAAGCGACAAACTTGGGTTCAGTCCACTCAAAGTTTCTTTTGCCGCGCACGAGGTTTTTGCACAACCATGATAGTTTATCATGGCAAGAAACATTCCTTCAGGAAATCACTGTGCGCATGGCAGGGCTATCTTGAAACTCGAGGTCCATGGCAGGACCATCAACGGTCCATGGCAGGACCAATTTTCTTCAAATTTGGATTCACAGAAAAAGACTAAGCTTTGCGTTTGATGCCTTTGGCTCTTTTGGGGTGTCCACGCCCCCCTTCATGACAATGATGCTCGGCCGAGAAAACAGCTGAATATCTCTCAGCCAGCACCTTTGCCTCAGGACTCATGCGTAAAGAAGGCAGTCTGCTCAAGCCATCGGATATATACAATCGAGCAACATTCGAATTCTTCCATCTCCCTCTGATGAGGGTACGTTCCATTTGCCCGTGAGCTTGCATCTCCCACGTGGCGCCACCTCTGCGCATGCTGTAAAGTTTGAAATTGAGATGACCAACATGCAATGAATCCAAAAGCTCTTGGAAAAGGGAACGAAAGGCGGTCCCGCTAAAGTTCCAACAGGGCACGTTAAACAGCCCCATTTCAGAATGAAGCTCCACCATGGCTCGGGTAGTTTCCAAGGTGAAGGGGTCCAAGATTGCCACGCTCTCTTTGGAATTGTTACGCAATCCATTTTTACTGGACTGAAGTGTGAGCAAACCCTGCGAAGCCCCCAGCAAAATATCCTTTGGAGCCAACGGCAGCACCTCCCCGGTTCTAAGGAGACAATGAAAGCCTAGCAGCAAAAGAGCTGCCATGGTCAGGTCTTCACGGTGGATGCAAAGGCCAGCCATTGCAAGCAAAATATCTTGTGGAAGCGGAGGCGCTCGACACGGCACCTCGTATTTGCGCCATATGCCGTATAGGCGCCAAGACTTGGTGGGCTTCTTTCGAGTCGTGGGCTCGAAATTGTGTAGCCCGCTGAAGGCATCGGCAACCATCCCATGCAAAACGGGGCGCCATCTTCGAAGTCACTTTGGACCCAATCTGCTATCGTCTCGTCTAAAGAAAGCTCAGAAGTAACCTGTTCTAAGACAGGAGCTAATCGGCCCACAGCGAAATAATACCGACTTAAAGTGGCTTCAGCGATTCCAACATCCTCCAAAAGAATATTGGCTCGGGCTTGACGCCGTTCGTCGCGAGTTGCATGGCCAACCAAGCAACTACAAGCGGCTGGCCTCGTCTGTCGGGGTTTCGCCGCCCTCC
>VSDK01005256.1:173891-206369 GCA_009767595.1 Symbiodinium kawagutii | reverse complement strand
GACCCCGGAGGCTAACCCCGGCGCAGCGGACCCAGCAGCCTCCGAGGCTAACTCCGGCGCAGCAGACCCAGCAGCCGGAGCAGAGAAGGGAGCAAACGTATCCGCAGGCCCAGAGTTGTCACGCGTGGCGCGGCTGCGAACCTCGCTCTGGGTGATCAGGTCTTCTCGTGAGCGTGGCATGAATCTCAGCGGCGCCCTTCAAAAGCTGAGATGAATCCGGATTCTACAGATTCTTGAGCCAAATGCTACCCCCAACACAAAAATGCACATGAGTGGCTTCACCCAAAACGTCGAAGCGACAAACTACCATGGTTGATGGCTGGTTAATAGTGGTCTTTTGCGAATCATGATGCGTGATGAGGGCGAAAATGGTCGTAACAACACAGGCTTGCTCGGGGTTTCACCATGATGCTTAGTGGGTAATGGCGAGAGCTTATAAACAAGTTCACCATCAATTGTCCGTTGATGTAGTGTGTGTTAATAATGACTTATGCGCGATATGTTGGCTGGTTGGTGGTTTCAACCCTCCTCTGAAAAATTTCCTCGCCAATCAACCAACCATCCGAAAAAAGGGGAACTTAAGGAATGTTCAAAACCAACAACCAGCTGACAAATCATGATTGATTGTTTGAGGGTCGAACAGTCGGCAAGATACTACACCGCAGGTGGTGCTGGTCACCAAGGTTGTCTCCATCATCATGCATTACTGTTGGTTGCGCCCCAGCCATGCCGTGCAAGGACGTCTGGTCCCGCGTGCAGTGCTAGTGCTGCGGTTTGATTTTGGTGGTCTTACCACACATCCAACGTCCCCACAGCCATTGGGCAATTTGGAAACACATTATTTCTATACTGGTACAATACTATAATCGTTCATTTACAAGTGTATCCAGGTTCAATTTCAAGGGTTCATATTCACTTGGATCAAAAATACTCAGTACAAAGTCATTATGTCCCCACAATGATATGGGGGTTTCTTAAAATAGGGGTACCCCCAAATCTTTTGGGTTAAGCATTTCGAGTACTAAACCAACCATTTTCGGGGGTTCCCTATGGCTTGAGAAACCACCATAACCATCACCGCCATCCAGTACTGTTTGTTCACCTCTCGCATAGACGCATACTGGGAGCGCTACAAAGAACTTGGCTCAGCCTGACCAGAGGCGGGGTGGCCAAAGTGCTGCAAGCGAAACTGGCGGTTTATGGGTGGTGATCAACCTCTGTTGTTGATAACCACTGCCTACACACTGGCAAACAAAGCTGGACGTGGAAAATCCACTGTTGATGCTAGGTTGTCCTGGCAAAATTGTCATTTTTAGTTCCCAGGTTGGTTTGCCAGGGGGTAACCCTGGTTAGTTTGATTAGTCAACAAAGTTTACCGTGATGATAGCCGTTAATAGTGGATCATAAGCAAGAAACATGGTGTGTCAATGGTTCATGGTCATGGCTGAGTCATGCTTGATGAATGGTTCATTGATGCTTGGCGATGGCCGATGATGGTTGCCTTGCGGTGGTTCAAGGCATGACCAAACATCATGGTTCGTTAGCGTTCAGAAGTTTTTGTTCTCATGTTTGAATGGCATCATTGAGCCACTATGTTTAACATAATCCACCTATATAACCTATACTTTATCATGATACTAAGCACCACTAATTGACCTCAACCAAAATGACCTTTATACACTATGTATATTTTTGTACATACATATATATATATAACCATACATATTCAACCATTTAATTTACCTATAGATCTACATGAACCACCACTTAACCATCATCAACCCTTACCGACCATGACTTCATCTTCAGCGCCTGAAGGTCGAGTAGCCTAGTTCCAACGCCATGGATCCTAAATTCGCCATGTCCTCCATGCGATGATGGAGATGGGACATAGCTGAAGCTGGTCATGGTCAAAACAGGGTGAAATACGGGTTATTTCATGGGTAATTCATAGGTAATTGGTGGCGAATGGATGGCTCGTTGATGGTTACCCAGCATGAACCATAATATGATACGTGGCTCACCATGGGTACTTGATGGTCAATTGATGGTTGAGCATGGTTGTGGTAAATGATGGTTGAGTAGCGGGGTGATATCCCTTAATCATCAATGCTTGATGATAGTTTATACGCAACAGGGGCCATAAGGGCTAAAACTGACAAAAAGAGCGACGAGATGGTTGATGGCATGATGAGAATGACTGGTTAGCCATGAACATTGTGTAGAGTAGTATGTATCAATTGCTTCGGTACGCTTTTTTTCATGTCGGTTGCAAACCAATCATGTATGATAACACGACATGACAACGTTTACGCTCGGTAATCATGGTTCATTAGATAGACAAAGGATCAAATCAGCTGGATGTTTTGGCAGCCGGGAGGGTCATGGTCAGTTAATTTTGCGCAAAACCCTCTACTCCAATACTGACATGCGCAAAGACTGGTCAATACTGGTTTGGCGAGCCTGGAAACAAAGTGTATGGATGGATCAAAAAATATTTAAAAAAAGTGGATGCAAAGGTTAGTTACGAATCATTGGTAATCATCCTAATCGATTATATTTGATGATTCTAAAGGTAATCATGGAATATCATGATCAATAATGGCGAACAACCTAATCATTGTGAATTGTCATGGTTGAGGATTGTCTCACTACGTTAGTGGATGGGGAAATCTACAGGAAACCCTTGTTTAAACCACCAAGTATAGGGGGTTCCTGGAGATTTTCCCATCAAACGTGGCTGATGATTTTACATGAGGTCATCCAACATGAATGGGCAGAAATGGGGGCCCCGTTCTCTAACAGAGTTCATCACCGGTATTGAAGTACGTGATCATTCACCCTTACAACCATGGCTTCATGTCACCACCTACGAGCAGTGGGGGTTGCATATCCAAGTATGATGGATTCCAAGTTGCCTAAGATGGTGCTGAATCCACCAATCCACGGCCCCGTGGTAAATCCCAAGACGGTTTATAGTTTATAATGATGATATGATCGCTGTATGATGATTTGCGTATGTCTACTTGGATGTGCATCCCTATCTAAAGTTGTTACTTACCATGAGCATCAACCATCGGTTGACCATCATAATTACCCTGTAAAATCCAGTATAATCGCCTGCAGAATCCATGGTAATCCTCCAAAAAGAATCAATCAACCTAGAAAAACATTATAATCATTGGTTAAGCATTCTAATCCCCTGTAAAACCATGATGATTCCCTTGTGAAATCTACTAAAAGTAATTAATTCCCTTCAAAAGCATATCTCTCTGATTCAACTGCTCAACAGCTTCGGAACTCGGAACTCCAAACTCGCAGTGGACCACTGCTTGATCTTGCACCTGGTTCTGCAACATGCCCGTCGGACAGGTTCAATTTCTGGGGTTATCCCTTTGTGGATTAATCTATAAATGATCATTATCAACCAATGTTAACCACTAAGCAACCAATGTTAACCACTAATCAACCAATGTTAACCACTAATCAACCAATACCAACCACTGACCAACCAATGTGAACAACTACTCAACCAGTTATCAGCAGCAACCCACTAATGAATCACCATTAATCCACTATTTTTGACTATGAATCAAACATGATTCATCCTCAATCACTACTAACCACTATTAACATCACTATCAATCAACCACTATTAACATCAATCACTATTAACCACTATTAACATCACTATGAATCCACCAATCAACCACAAGCGGCTCGTAAACCCAGCACCCACCCAGCACCCAGCCGCTCCTCCATGGCACCGAAGGCTGCCACTTCAAAGGCACAGTCTTCAGACCTCGGAACCTCCTGGCCACACGACGCCAGGAGTTGCAAACAGATCTGGGGGTTGGACCGTTCCACGGGTGACGGTTAGGGACCCCCCAAGCGATGCTTGGTGTATCAATGGTTGACATTAACAGGGGGCCAATGGTGGTTGATTTGGTGAAAATGGTTTCTCAACTGACTGGTTGACAATAATGGGGGATATACCAGCAATCAGTGGGTTCTCAAAATAGGTGTACCCCGAAAAATGGTTGCATTGGTTTACTAGTATAAATAGGTGTTTCTCAAAATAGGGGACCCCCTAATCATCCATTAATAATCATTTTCAGTAATAAACCAACGATTTTGGGGTACCCCTATTTTGAGAAACCACCAAATGCTTAATAAACTGGATGAGAACTGGGGGTCGCCTATGATTTGAGAAACACCTGCGGCCAAATCACCAGCTGAGCGGTGCAACTGACCTGCTGGATCTGGGCGGTTCATCAATGATGACAGATCCAGCAGCTTAGCGAAGCTGAAAAACCACCGTTGATTGTCAACAATGGTTATTGATAAGGGGGATTATGAGCAACAATAGGGGATATACCAACTATAAAGATCCTAAAGAAGTCATCACCAACAGGGGGATGTACCACCCATAACATCTGAACAAACTCATCACCAGCTTCTGAGCTAAGCTGCTTAGCCGCTAGGGAGCTGGTGGTCTTTTTATTCGCTGCACCACCCGCCCTGGTTACCCAACTGCTCCTGCGGCACATCGAAGCCGCTACCAATGGCGGCCAGGACAATCTGCCGGTCCAGCCTTACACGGCGTGCACCACACGGGTCCAGCAGTGGAGAGTGGAACTCGTTGGAGCAATGAGAAGTACTAAGGATTCATAATGGTCAATAAGTGGTCAATAAGTGGTCAATAAGTGGTCAATAAGTGGTCAATAAGTGGTCAATAAGCAACTAAATTGCTAGTTGAGAGTGGAACTAGTGGTCAATCAGCAACGAGCAACAAGCAACAATAAGCAACAAGCTTGGTGGAAACTAATGGTCAATCAGCAGCAATAAGCGACAATCATGATGGCTACAATAAGCGACAATCATGATGGCTAAGGGGTCAATCAGCAACACTCATAGGGCTAAATGATTGATTGGTGGTTTACCAAGGGTCAATGAGCAACAAACAACAATGATGGCTACACTCATAGGGGTAAATAAGCAACAATCATAGGGCTCAAGAAGGTCAGTGCTACCTTAGGGGTCAATCAGCAACACTCATAACGACTGCTCAGGATAGCAACGATTGTTGGTGTAGCTATGATATGGCTAACGATTAGCCACTGATAGCTGCAATCATGCTCAATGATACTTCAGCGTTTTTCTTTCGACCACATCCATTGCCATAAAAACCTGCACGCACCAATAAAATAGCCCCATTCTCTGCAATCTCCACCAATTTTCCATTCTCCAGCTGGTACATGTTAACAATCAGCTGACTAACATGGCTGGTAACCATCAGTACAGCATGTTACCCATCCACACCTTAGCCGCAGCAAAGAAGTATAATAGTGTCCTCTTGTGAGGCTGGTGCTATATTCAGCAAATCCATCAGACACACTGTGACCCGTTGCCAATCCAAGATGCTGAAGCTGAGGTTCCAAATATCGTAAGGCCTGAGGCAAGGGTAAACCACAATCAGCCTGGAATGACCGATGAACACCATCCACCATCCAGCTATGGATACATGGCTAAGAACATCAGCCAACCAGCGGTCACCATTTGTCAACCAACCATCATCATCATCATCATCATCATCGTCATCATCATCATCATCATCATCATCATCATCATCATCATCATCATCATCATCATCCTATGGATCAGTACTAAGAACCATTAGTATCGTGATTCACATCATTTCTCCACGATTGCCAACCTTTATGTGGTTGTATAAATTGTATATCCATTCTTGTCGCAGCCATGATTACGCCAAAAGTATGAACTAACATCCTGGTTGAGCACTATCCAGCAGCATTGATCGGTGTAGCACTTATACTCTGCTACACTATCGACAACCAGAAAAAAAATGGCCATGGTTTTGAGCATCATTGACCATCATGAGCCATGATTTGTCATAATTAACCTTCAATAAATCATAGAGCATTTTTTAACTATCACAAAAGTCATGACTTATCGTCAATGAATCACCATTGTTGCTTTTTGTACCTAAATACGATCGGCCCGCAACCATTAGATAGCTGTCAATCAAGCATCAATTGACCAATAACTCACCATCATTGATCTTGGCCAAGCCAGAATTGATAGACCATTGTCGACTAATCATCATGATTAGCACCATCATTAGCGCAGTCAGTAGCTGAGCCACTACCAACCATTAGTACTAACCATCATTTTCCATCATTTCGTCATCAATGAACCATCGTACTTAGTTTATTCTCCCAATTTTTGGTTGCTAAGAGTACTAACCATTGCAACCATCATTACTAATCATCATTTGTAAGGATGAAATTCCCATTGTTCACCATCATTACTGAATTCAATCACTGTAATCAATCAATACGAACCATCACTACTATCATCAACTAACTATCATTAACCATCCATTAAAATCACTTAATCATCATTGGCCGTCAATAGTTCGCCACCATGATTATCCACTATAAGACTGGTCGTCATCATTAGCCATCATTGAACCATGAAACCACTAACCTGAATCCATCCTCAATCAATACTAACCAACATTAGTCATTATTAAACCATAATTCCCAACCACCAACCACCAATCACCAACCACGAACTGAAATCACATAAGTAACCATCATGAAATACTCCCAACCAACATCAACCACACCTTCACCACCCTTAACCAACCAACATCAACCACCCACCCCCCCCCCCACCCAGCCCCGCCCCCCCCCAACCCCCGCAGCCTCCCCCGTTGCGGGCGCCTCCGGTGACTGTCGCACCGCATTCAGCGCGCAGCTGCGGTCGCTTTTGACCTTCGCCGGTGCGTCGCGGAGGCGGCGCCAGTCCTGGTGTCGCGCAGCGGAAGCTCGGGGAGGTGCCAGCACCGATGGTGGTTCAGCTTGGTGGCTGGGAATGGGTGGAAGGTGCTTGGTGGGTAGCTTCAGCGAAGGGTGGGGTGGTGAATCGATGGTGAAGTGATGGTAGGTTCAAGTTGGTAGCTGAGAGGTTGGTGATGGTGAATTGATGTTGGTAATGAAGGTAAGCTGGAAGCGGTTAGGGGAGTTTGGTGGGATTGTTGCTGGGAAGGTTGGTGGTTCAGGTTTAGCCTGGTTGGTGGGAAGATTGGTGGGTAAAGATCATAGTTATTGAGGGCGAATTGATGGTTCGTAGCAACAGTCATAGAGGATAAGAAGCAAAGTGTGATGTGGCTAGTTGATGGTTGACTAAAAGGGTGGTTAGTGAATGGATTATCTATGGTGGTTGGTTCAGAATCCTTAGCCGTTTTCTTAAGTATGGACAATACCCTGCTTCATCATGTCATCGAACAAGAATGGACCAGGATGGTTGATGATGGTTGTTAATCACTGGACAGCCGTTGATTGTGGTGATTTGATCAATGATCAATGACAAGAAGAATCATTGGTAAGGAGCTGCTAATATTCAATGATGAGGCACTGTTATATGGCTCTTGATCGTCAGATCATAGCGTATTGCTTACAAATGGGCAGTCAGTCTTTTGTTTAGCCCCACCTGGATGACAGACATGACAATGAACAACAGGCACTGGCGAGTACCCCCAAGCCATCGAGGCACAGCACCAACCAACCACTGCTGCTGGTCAGTTGTCCATCAATGGTAGTACCCCCAAGTTATGGCCATTTATAATGGAGGAACCATCAATCAAAGGGGCTTCTAGGGTCCAGAGATGGAAAAGCATGACAAACCCATATGGGTGTTTCTCAGAATAAGGGTACCCAAGTTATCATCCATTTTATAAATGATTGCTAGTAATAAACCATCCATAACTTGGGGGTGGCCCCATCTTAACAAACAGCAACCTACAGTCAGAATATCCCGTACTATTGCTGCTTGTTATCCCCTATTATCAACCATTAACCAATGGTTAATCGTGGTTTATCAAAAATAGAAACCATCATTGATGATTTGGGGGTACCCCCATGGCTTAAGCAACCATCATTTGTTCGCATTCTGTTGGGTTGCGCTGCCGTCAAGCCGCTCTGGCCACAGCAGCCCTCCATTCTGTCAAATCCATCGGCGCGGTAACGCCTGAGTGGCGGTGTCATCGGAGAACCATAGATTTAACACATGGTGGTTTCTCACGCCATAGGGCAACCCCCAAAAACATGTTTGGTTCATAACTATAAATGGTTAATAAACTGGATGAGAACTGGGGTACCCCTATTGTCAGAAGGAAAAAAAAACACATAGAAACACTATGCCATTTTGTGTTTCTATGTGTTAAATCTATGGAGCAGCAGTGCCATCTCTTAATCTAGAATGGCATAGTGTGGTGCTGGACATGCACTATGAAACACTGGCGAAAACTGTGGACATCACACGCTGAAGACATCAAGTATGCCACCCCCTCTGCACATGCTCGCCGAAGACATCCCCCTTCCGCTGCCAACATGGCATGCACACTCTAACGTCCATATGGAAATTGGCGAGATCAAACTCCCCCCGAAGAACAGTTGCCAAAGAATAGTTCTCGAATCAAACGTTGGCCATACCTTCAAGGTTTGCTCAGGGTTCACCCTTTTCTTAGCAGGGCGAGATTTGTTTTTGGTTTGTTGAGGATTTACTTAGATTTGTTTCGAATTCCTTTGGATTTGTTGAGTGTTTGATCGGTGTAGGCTTACAGATTACGTGATCTAATTGGGGTTATCAAGCTGGTTGCTTAGGGTCTATTTCATTCAGTCCTTTTGGGATGTGCTTAGGCTTTGTTCAAGATCTTGTTTACTACACAGGTGATTAGGGTTTGTTTGCTATTTGCTTCCTTGGGGGTTGTTCTGAGTTTGTTTGGAATCTTTTTGAAAGTCTCTTCGCTGTTTAGCTAGGGATCGTTCACTGATCATTCAGGGTCTGCTCAGGGTTTATGAAGGTTGGTCACAGGATTTTCAGAGTTTGTTGGATTTTTGGGGGAATGCGCTTAGGAACATTTTAGATGTCGTTAGTGTTTGTATGTGTTCTTGAAGGTTGCAGATTTGTTCAAGGCTTGCACTCTGGAAAACCAACCTGGTTGCCCTAAAAATCAAAGTTTTGGTAGGTAAACCAGCTGTTTCTATCGTGGATTTCCACGCATTCAGGTTTGTTGAAGGCTTATTTCGACAGACTTTGCTGCAACGAACACAATTCTTGACAATTAATCGAACCGATGAGGGCCAAGCACATCAAGTGCGTTTGCAGGAGCGCAACCGCTGCTTAGACGACACTTAGAAGAAATGAAAGGCACGACACTCTGGTAAACTGACCTGGAAGTGGAGAAATCCACCATTTCTAGAGGTTTAGCTATAAGCAAATTGTGATTTTTAGCTAGAATAATCCACCATTTAGCCAGAAAGAGAAGTCATTGAAACGAGACTTGAAAGACGTGGAAGCTGCAACTTGGTGAAAGAACCTTCGCAAATCAGCCAGACCCAACACGTGAGTTCCAAAACTATTATGCGTTTCTTAAAAGGAGTAGTCGACACCTGGGTAAAGTACAAAACCGTGCTTGTTGAGCATAAAACTTCAGGGATTTCTATTTGGATCCCACTTAGTGACTTATCACCGTTGCAGGGGTTAATTCACTTAAACGGTTCTGGCTGCCATGACCAGTTCAGCCTTCCCAGTCACCACCCTTCTACTTGGAGCCACGCCGGCCTCCGCTGTGCACGGCAACCGCCGCCAGCAGCGGCTAGGAAGGCAGCACTGCCATCAGCCGCAAACAGCTGCGGGGACGCTCCAGGTGTTTCCAACGAAGCGACCAGGAGAATGGGGATACGGTTATGGGGTATGGATAACTCATGGATTCTGATTGATAAAGCTGTGGATAATCACCGACAATGATAGAGGCAGCTATGCATGGCCATAGGTCAATACCAACGATAGCTAAGACTAGTTTGGTCATGAATCGAATGTTCACCAGGGCTACAGGGTATTGACCCACCATATATTATATATACATACACACAATACCCAGCACTG
This sequence comes from Symbiodinium kawagutii, assembly GCA_009767595.1. Classification (NCBI taxonomy): domain Eukaryota; class Dinophyceae; order Suessiales; family Symbiodiniaceae; genus Symbiodinium; species Symbiodinium kawagutii. Next base: position 196,394 of record VSDK01005256.1, on the reverse strand, counting down.
GTTCGACAAAATGGTAGAATAACCTGTGTATTTACCATAATATCATTGGTTGATTGACAACCAGTAAAGAACCAAGACATCAAGCGGTGCAAGAACCCAGTTGAGCTGCTTGGTTAACCAAGCACCAGATTGGTCGATGGTTGCTTGTTTAAGCAAGCAGCTCAACTACGTACAACCTGTCCCAGTTGAGTTTGAGGCTGATCTTACTGGTGAGGTGTGATTGGTTGTGGCAACCGATAGGATGGGTGATAGTAACAATGGTTGAAGAGTTGCGGATATCGGTTGATAATGGTTCATTGATACAAAAAAATCACGGTTAATGGATGCTGTATTGCTGGATAAGAATGGATAATGGGAATAGTAAATACTGGATAATGGTATGGTTAGCAATGCTTCTGAAGCGAAACAATACGAAATAGTTGCCAACAATGCAAGGGAAAATATACTAATGATCAATCCGGGATACCGGCATTGCGAGCCAGCCCTGCTGGAGTGTAAACTAGCAACAACTGCCGCCGCAACTGATGTGTTTTCTTAAACAATCCACGACCATGGGTCCAATCATCAACTGTTGATCTATGATCAAAACTTCGAGTTTGAAAAACTGAAGTAGCCTACTGTTTGGTTGGAACCCTGCTGGTGGCTCCCTAGCTCCTCCTTTAAAGGGGTATAGGGTTTCCCAGCCAGTTTTTGCAGCCGACGAGCTGGTAACAGCTCGGCCACTACCGTCATGGTGGCCGAACTGTGAACGGTCGCGAAGTAGCACCAATTGGTTTACAGCAACAAAAGTAGATATGGTGGCTTCTCAAAATAGGGAGCCCCAAAAAATAGTTGGTTTATTGCTATAAATGGTTAATCATGGATGATTTGGGGGTACCCCTATTTTGAGAAACCGCCATATGCTAACCAGCAAACCAGTATTTTAAAACCAACTAGTCGATAAAGCAAGTGGATTAAACAACTTTGGTCGTATAAAAGCAACTTCTTGATTTGTATCTTTTACCTTTGGTAATGAATATACCCACCAACATCAGCTAGCAGCTAATCATCTAGTTGTTTTTATACCACCTATTGATCAAGTAGTTGATGAATATTCTTAAGTGTTACCAATATTGATCTATACAATTGAACTAGTTGATTTAACTAGTTACCCACCTATTAATAACCCAGTTGGTTACATACCACCAATGTTAAGTATTACCAGTTGACAAGAATCATGGGGTTAAATCGAAATTACAAATTAATTTTAAAGCATAATTGATAGCTCATTAATAGATCATCAAGATAATCATTACCAATATATTGATCATCGTTCAATCAAACTCGCTGGTTGGCAAGGGCCCTTGTCAATTGCAGCTCACCATCCCAGATTCTTTGGTTGATAAGAATGGTTACTTACTGTTGTATCGTCAGTACTGCGAGAAACCATCTGACAAAAATCAAAAACGCCATGATCGGTCATGAGCAAGTACGAATTTCATCCCAAAGATTGCATTCTAGCATGTATCCATCATGTATCAACCATTCTCAGCCATCATTGCTTGTATCATTTGTTGTAAGTATTTCCATCACTAGGAACAGCCTTGAACAATTCTTAGTAACCTGTCGGAAATCATGAGCCTTTGAGGGCGCCAAAAGATCATGATCATCATTGATCATCATGAACCATCATCAACCATCAATCGTCATTCACCATCATGAATTGTCGTTAACCATCAATCATCATTGGCCATCATTATCATCATTGACCATTGTTGGCCGCTGTAAAAACAGCAATTTCGGTACTTGGGCCCCGCGGCCACCATCAGCAAACATCACACCAGGCCTCGTTCTTTCTGAAGAAGTTCTTGGCCGCCGTCTGTTGCCTGGACCTTGAGATGAGCAGTGAAATACTCCGAAGTCAAATTGTACCTCATAACCAACCTTCATCCAACCATTTTCAATCACTTTTGAGCTGTTTTTCGCTAACTGCTGATACCAACAACAGGAAGTGATTGCAAATTTACAACTTCTAAGCAACTTATCCAACCAACCATTCACCCAGCGCGTCAAAACACCACGGCCTTCGATGTGCGGACCGCGTTCCACGCCACGAAAACGACGTCCGGCATGGTGTTTTTTGTTAGACATATTGATTTCTCGGACAATATGGTTCATTACGACTCAGACATACATGAAGTTGATTGGTTGTTTCTCAAAATAGGGGGATCCCAAAAGTTGTGGGTGGTTTGCTACTGGTAGTAGTGATTCATATTGGATGATTTTGAGGGTACTGATATTTTGAGAAACCACCGCATGAATGATGGCCATTGATGACTGTGAAAATGGGAATTCATAACCAAAACCCGGCAGTTCGAATCATAACCAGACTGGGAAATCTCAACCATTCCCAGCCATGCCAGCCCTTGGGTCATCTGCAAATTCGCCCTGTGCCACCCCTGGCATTGCGGCCGTTGAGACCCCGCGCTGTTTCCCAGCTTCGCTCTTGATCTGATTCAATTGAGCGGGCGACCGGATGTACCTCAAGGGCTTGAGGCTGCGAGTTGCTAAACAAGTTTTGGTCACTAGTAAACTCGGTAAACAGTACCGGTATAGGTCATAGCTTAACAACAGTACTTAGTGAACAACTGGATGAATACTGGTGGGTCATAGGGTTGCTTCTGGTCATAGGGCTACCCTTATAACTCACCAGTATTCATCCTCAAAAACCACCAGTATAAAGCCTTATGAACCATCTGTATTGAGCCTTATAAACCACCCTTACAAAAGCATCCAATCTGAACCCTTCACTGTTGGAGAATGACCGGGTGTCGAGTCGGACGACCTGATGCTTGCACGACATTGTTACATTCCTACGGTTCCGATGCCATGCCAAAACCCTCACAGGCACTCAGCAAACAACCCTATTTTGATCAGCATATGTTTTCAAGGATTGAACTGTTCCCCAACATCGAGACACCCGACCTAAACTGCCATGGCTGCCATGGGAATTCACTGAATCGACTGATGACTGGGTTTTCTTGATGCAGGGGCCACTCCTGGCACCAAAGCTATGATACTTTGGGAAACTCCCAGGGTTCCCCAAGGTGCGGGAAGTAGCACAACTCATGACATGATAAGAATTCCTCATCTTTCGATGATCCATCTCCATCCATGTGTCCATCCATGTGTCCATCCATGTGTCCACGTCAACCAGCAGTCACCAGCTGATGTACCTCAAGCGCAGAACCGCCAGGGGAAGCCCCACAACCCCAGGGCTTTCACTAAGGGCTCCACTCGGTGACTGAACGCATGGGCTTCTTCTCAGGAGTGCTCTGAGCAGCCTTCATTGCCTGGGTGCTGTGCCATAGCTCGCTGAGTGAAGGCTATGGGCTTAGGGATACCCCGGGCAGTCGCGCAGCTCCCAAGCGACCGTCAAACATCTCCAGTTGCTGATGGTGTGTCCTTGTCTTGTTGCTTCCTTGGTGGTTTTTAGGTGTTTTCAAAAAGAAAAAATGGTTGAAACGAAATGTTGAAAAGGAAAATATTTGAAACCAGCACCAGCACCAGCGCCAGCACCGCCAGCACCGCCAGCGATCTTTGCTGTCGTTCGGTTGAGCAGTCACCCAACCAACGAATCTGGGCGCCACGTAACACAAGCAACCGCAGCCAAAAGCGCTGGCGAAACCGGTCCCCCGAAACGATGGTCCACCAATGACCCCCTGACATCCCAGGGAACCTCAATTGGGTCCATGGTGGCGCCTCTGAACTCACCAAGTGGCTGATCATTAGGCAGGGATTGAACTTCAGTTGGATATGTCCATGGCGCTACCCCTGAACTAACCAAGGGGTTGATCATCGGCCCTTAGTGGTTGATCTTTGGGCAAACCATCCCCAAATGGTCAGTAGGGAAACCCACCAGCTCTGGGGGGACATCATGGACAAAGCCAAATGTCAAACACTGATGGGCTGGTGGTTGGTGATGGCGATGACTTCGAGCATCGTTTTTCGAGGCTCCGTTTTCACCAACTTCGCGACTAATTGCTGCTGATCCCAATTGATATCCATTGTTAGTAATGATATTCCCATGGGCCCCTAATTTTGTGGTTCATCAATATCCAAGAAATGGACCGTTATTCTATTCATGTCATCATTGTTGGTCCCCACTGTCCAGTTGTTATGAATGCGAAAGGCATCATGATAACCATGATTAGCCATCGTCGTCAATCAACAGCTGATGATTAGGTATGGCTATGGCCTGGTTAGTGGATAGTGATGATATGCTTCCGTCAAGAATCAACTGCGATTGCTATGGGTCCAAAAGCACCCATAATGTTGGAGAATGACGATTAATCTATAAACGGCTGATGACTATTGTAAGAATCAGCCATTTACAGATTGATTAACCATTGATAGTCACGAAAATCCGCAATTGATAAACATCAAAAAATGGCTGATTGGTGACGATAGAGTTTGTCTCATCGAAGATACTTAACGAATATCAATGAAAACATTATTCTACTGAAGATAATCATCTCAAATTCAGGTGTTTCTCAAAATGGGGCACCCCAAAGTTCCAGTTGATTACCAAAAAATTGATCAATGCAAGGGATGAGAACTGGGCCCCAGCTGTTAAGAAACCACAAATCAACAAATGGCAGCAGCAGCTCGCCACAGCATTGATCCCCCACCTTCCCCAGCGATCTCGCAGCGCCCGGATCTGGGACTCCCCACAACGACCATGGCGCCTGCAAAAATCAGTATCACCGGTGGAGCCGAAGCAGCCGAGCCTGCTGACTTACGTGGAACCCAGCAACCACGTTGGATGGTTGGATGGATGGCTGGATGGTTGGTTGCTTGGCTGGCGAATGGCGGTTAACCACAGTTGTATTGACAAATGGTTTTACTTCGCTAGCTCATGGTTTACGAGGTTCCTTCTTTGATCAACTGATCCCCAAGGATGACAATGCGTTGAAGATTCCAGCAACGTCTACCAGCAACCAATCATCCAATGAACCAACTGATAGTTTGACAGCTTCAAGTCGTGTCCTGGAAACTGACATAGACACCGAAACGGTACAGGCAACTGATCTCCCAATCCCTATCTGAGAGAGTCTCTTGATGGGGGTTTCTCAAAATGGGGTACCCCCAAATCATCCATTTTTGGGGTTCCCTATTTTGACAAACTACCATATGGCTCTTGCCTTACATCATGGGACCCCGCAAACAAAGGAAAAACCCATGCGGTTGAAAGTCAAACCCGAACTTGGACACCTTTCCCATTGAAACGACTGTCATCTTTGCAAACTCAGCCATGTCTGGTAGTCACCCCTGATCACCCATCATTAACCATGATCACCCATGGTTGACCAGTATCAACCGTTATTAACAAACGAATCCACATGCACTTGATCCCATCCAAACCCAACCCCCCAACCTTTCACTCCCAGCACCAACCATGGCCTACAAATCCTTGACGTCGTGAGGGCTGCGTACGCGGACGCGAGCTCGAATGAGCTTTGAGCAGGACTGCGTCATCAAGTCATGGCAACCCCCGCACCACCCAAGGCTGTCCTGGCATCGCCAGTCATTCATCACCACCTGTACTGGTGCGGGTGATTACCAGCTGCATCGACGGGTTGATCATCCAGGGCCCGGGGAGGGATCACAATTTGGACTTTTCGGTGGTCAAGGATCTACCTAATCACCATTGACCGGTTTTGGATCCTTGACAAATAAAACCGTAGAAAGGATGATCATAAACCGTATAATGGTGACTTGGGTCTTGGACCTCCCAGTGACAAGTTATTTGACTTCTTGCTCTACGATCACCATTATGATGCTTTTAAATTGACCATGAACGAGTTATATGCAGATCAGATTGTTGGTTTATTGTGATGATATCACTTCCAGCATTTTCTGCCTTTGCCGCGCAAGTGCACGTTCGGAGATGCATTCGGAAGAGAGAGAAAAAACCTGATTGCCAAGGTCCAACTGCTGTTTCGCAGCGGCACGCTGTACGGAAAATGTGGCGCAAAAGAGATCTGCAGTGCAGATCGACTCAAAATTCTGGAGCCAAAAAGGTTGGCCTTCTTCGGACCACCTGCGGTTTGCAACATGAACTATGCGTGTGTTTCCAGAAAGACTCTACCTGGCATATCCTGCTGGCAATGCTCGCAACTTCTGCAAAGCAAGTGCAAATGAATAAATGTAATTGTATACATGATCACTCACCATCGTTGATCCAGGTTTTATCTGGGCAAGTTTGACAATGATTGGATGCCAACTACCAATCATTCATTACTCATCAGTATACCTTATGATCATAGCAATCAATGCTCAGTATTACCAATGGTCAGTTATTTGTCATTATTATACCCAATGATTGCAAGAGCCAATGATCAATTATAAATCTCTGCCCAAGGATTTGTCACAAATATTAACAAATACAACCAAAAAAATTATGAACATACTAAGCTATCAATGATTCTAACCAATGATGTTTTTTGTGCAAAATAATGATTATTCTACCATTCTAACAGGGTACATTACAATGAATGATCAATCACTATAAGAATGATCATTATAATCAAATATCAGTCATTACGCATCACTGACAAACCAGTATTGTACCACTTACTTTATTTAGCGCGAGTGATTGGTACCTGTGATCCCCATTGATCCCCACGTGCTTGGAAACACGTTGCGCATGGTGGCAGCCATGGTCAGCCTCGCTGGCAACCCAGGAACCAGTCTAACCCTGCAGTGCAGCCACAATAGTGTGGGTATGACCAACATGGTGAATGATGATATGACGTCGCTAAGGATACAACTATGACTATGATGTTGAATAGGTCAGGATCGCTAAGGATATGATGGTGCATGATGCAGCCATCTTGAACTGATGATATCATGTATAGCAAACGATATGGTGAATCATGATGGCTGACTATGCTGATCATATTGATTGTATCAACTAGAGGATTGTACCTCGTTTAACAGTGCTTTGTGTTCACCAATACTAGAAATATAACCACGCAGACCAACAATCATGAACGACGATGTTGATAGTGATTCATCATGGTACTGGTGACTTGACTGAGAAATCAAAAATCCATCGACCCAGCGGGGCGTACCATAGCTATCCAAAAGGAGCCGTTGAGTGCTCCCAGCTCTACGGCTATGCTTGCATGGTGGCTGGGCCTTTTTTGCCCGTCCCCAACAGGCTGGTCACTTTCTCCTCAAAATCGTCGACCACTTGGTCGGCCTTCCATTCCTCCACGATCAAACAGATGGTGCGCATCACCTGTAGATACAGCCTCGCAATCCACGGCTCCGAAAAAAAGGGAGCTCAAATAGCCGATGGAAGCGCAAGTTGAAGATGCTTGGGGGGTATCCATGAATCGTGGATCTTTGTTGAAGCAGACCAGCCAAAATTAGGAAAATTCTTCCTGTGAAACCATCAAATGGGTGCCCATCAGTGTCGTTTCCTTTCATAGCTTGCTGCTGGGTGGTTTCAACCCCTCTAAAAAGTATGCTCATCAATAAAAATTTGATGGCGGTATGAATTAGCACCCCTGCATGTGTACAATATACATGTTATCTTATACCGCAAATGCCAACTAATCCCTCATACCAGAAACCCTCCTGGGGATTCAGGGGATGCGATCAGCTTTCAGCAAATGCAATGGACTGACGTGACTACCCTCGCATCCTACAACCAGTTGATTAGAATCGACTGCTCCACACGAACACACTCTCCAGGAGAATCACAACATTTAAAAAAACACCCAACAAACAACCTACCAACAACCTACCAACAACCTACCAACAACCTACCAACAACCTATCAAACAACCTATCAAACAACCTACCAAACAGCCTACAAACAGCCTAGCAGTTTGTTTTGGCCAACTATCACAATTCTTTTGATGGAAAATCACTCCATTGATCCTAGGGGAACAGCCTCCGCCCACTGAGGGTAGCACCTCAGGGTGCTCTTGCCATGGATGTTCTCCCCCACTCGCGGGTCGTAGCGATCTTTGATGCTGGGCCATTCCTGCGTGGAACACCATGTGCACCCGTTGGTTCCTGGGAGGTTTCCCTTAGGCTCGTTGCTTAAGGGTCTACGGACAAACCCATATGCAACTTCCACATGAACGGAAGTTGGTTCAAGCCAGAATGATAACGAATGAATTCAAAACCAGCTTAGAATCTCCGTTGGCCAAGAACTGCTGATAACTTGCAACATGATAACGGTGGATAATCGCAATGCTAATAACCCTGATGCTAATAGTAATGGCTTTTGCTATGCTCAATGCAACGCCATCACCTTGGTGAGAAATTGGCTGGCCCTGGTTGTCACGTTGATCCCTCACCTGTTCAAACCCTTGGCCTTGGTGCACACCCCTGGGTCTCGTCTTACCTTCTGCACGGAGTGAATCATTGTAGATGACCCGAGTGTCCATTGCTCAACAATCATGGAGAAACTGCGCGGTGTCTATTCACAACGCATTTACGGAATAGAAACTGAGGGGGTTCTACAAAACGGTGCCACTCAAATACGTGATAGAAATAAATCTGCACATTTCATGCGGATCAAGATGAACACAAACATCAAGATTAACGTAACATCAAGATGAACATAACATCAAGATGAACATAACATCATAATAACCTCATCCAGCTGCATATCTCATGAATTGCCAGTGCATCTCACAAGGACCATGAACTTCACCATCTCCAGGGGCCGTTTCTGAACCGGCCAGCCTGGTGTCAAAGTGTGAATTGACGATGCTACGGTGAGGATAACGGTCATGATCGATGCTGGATGACGAGGGGTGATCATGTCGTGTTTGATGATAACGTATCGACCATTGAGAACATTCACAGCAGATTGAGCGGACAGAGACAGACTCCATCATTCCCCATTCTCATCAACCAGTGATGATCAACCATCAGGCATCAGTAAGCCGCTCAAGATGCTTAGTGAACCCTAGCGCAAGGCTAGGACCCGCCGGCCAGTCCAGTCCCTTGGCACGGTCCCGTCCTTCTTGGGGCACATCTTGTAGATCTGCCCCACGGCTGCGATGAGGCCAAACCTGAACATGTCCGTGGCCGGGCAACCATGAATCGGCCGTTGGTAAGCAATATGGCCGATAGTGGCCAAAGCATATCATTGTTGGTTATACTCCAATAATGGTTGATAATAGGTATAACCAACAAGAATAGGGAGTATACCAGCTATATGGCTATGAGTGAATATGAACCAACAATAATAGGGGATAAGTTCACCTGCAATAATAGGGAAAACAAAGGTTAATGATAGGGGAACCAGGAGTGCAGGCTTTTGACCCTCAGCCATATCTGGTATGATTATCCATGGTTATGTTTAATGATGTTGGTACCAACCATTAAAACCCAGTGTCATGAATTATCATCTGTTATCATCTACTTTCGACCATTATCAGCCGTTTAAACATCGTCAACGGTGTATTATTGGATGGTTAGTAGGTCCATGGGCATGGACAAACTCATCTGTTTGATCGCAATGCTATCCAAAAATCTTTGCCAGTGCACCAACAGCACTGCTTCGACCCGACCACTTCAACTCCCCGGATGCCCATTTGGATATTCCCATGGCGAACTGAAGTGTCATGGGTGTCCATGAATCGTAAGGGAAGCTCGCTCTCAAGCAGTAGAAAGCCCAAGGGGTGCCAACGCCAACTGTTCTTCCTTTCACGGTTGTCACCGTACCCAGGTCTGGTGATGAGGATTCATGGTGTGACAGACTCATGGCTGGACCGTCAGGAGATCCCAATTTCTCGACCTGGGAAATGTCCGTTTCGAGTTGTCCGAAACGATGATGGACTGGTGATGGTTGGAAACCCCGAGCCACCATCACAGGTTGTGGGTTAGTCATCTCTATTGTCCATCATGAATAGTAACAGCAATTATTGACACTTATCAATATTGACCATTCTCAAACATTACTAGCCCATACCTTTCCAATTATTCGCCATTATTCACTACTATTTATTCATCATCATTAATGACTATTAATCATTCTTGACCATCATTTATCATTTGTCACTATCTATGATTGATTACCAATCAATCATTAACTATTATTGACCATCTATTCACCATTCTTCATCATCGCCTAGTAACCACAATCTGAACCACCGTCAATGCTGGGGCTTTACAACCTGGCGCTCTGGAAGCCCCCTACCATGGCTAGTCAATCCTTACCTTGGTGACCCTATGAGGTCCGGTGTAGGTCAGGCCCCAAACCAACCACGACTCATGTCACCCTGGCATCACCGTGGCTGCCCGGGCACATCTGCTGCAAGGCCGTGAGGATGAACTGCATCCGCAGGACCTCTTTGTCAAGGCTGGGACCTCCGTAGTCCTTCAAGGTGCTGGCGCAGCAGTCCAGGTAGCTGTCCATGTTTTGGGACATCACCTGACCCAGTGGTGGCTCAGGGTGGTGGTTTAGTGGTAGTGAAGTGGCGGTGAAATGCGGTGGATTTAGGGTGGTGAACTGGTGGATCCAGTGGCTTTGGATCGACTTCCAGCGAGGATCGGCTTGTACCCCAGCCATTCCTCGGTGTTTTTGGTCATGATCTGCTGTTTGGCATGCTTAGCAACTCACCGGTTGCCAAGGGCTTCCGGAAGCCATCGTATGGAAAGATTTGACCTCAAGAGACACACTTGCAGGAAATGAGCACTGCAGTACTTTACTACGTTACTACCCAGGCCTTTGGCATACCTTTCAACCTGCACTGGTGCAGCAGTAACCACGAATGATTCCTAGTCAGCAGTCACCACCAATGCTCAATGCGCTGTTCTTACTGAAATAGTAATGACTATTACTATTGTTGATACCATTGACCCTTACAATCAACTCATGGTTACTGAAAAAGGATCAATAATTAGTTGCCATTGATCAATGATAGTTCATGAACTCCTATTGTTCATACAATAATTGATTCTCAACTACCATTGTTAATTGATAACTACTATTGTTATATCTATTCATTAACCACTACTATTTCTTGAATAGATTCACTACTCCTATCTTTCAGTAGACCCTTCTACTTAAGCAGTGGCACCTGCAGTTGCAACACCTCGAAACGATCGAAACGCGCCTCAAAGTCCTGGCAGTACATCCACCACCACATTTTGAAGCCCAAGGATTTGGAGCCCATGGAGCCCCAATCGAAGACCCCAAGCTCCAGCTCTCCCTCACCGTTGCGCCAGAAGTAGCCGTTGTCCACCTGGCGCGGTGACCCTGCAACCGGAGATCCAACATGCGATGCAACGCTTGAAGCAACGCACCTTCCTTGAAACGAAGCTAAGATGCGCTCCCTTTCTCTCTTCCACACAGTCCCTCGACACCCCAGGCGGATCAGCTGAGCGACGTTCAGGTTGTTGTGAGTGAAGACGATGTAATCAGGATCTGCATGGCACCAATAGGTCATCTCAGCCATGTAAGCATTCAGCTTCATCAGGGTGCTCCTGTTTCCCATGGTGCTTTCCACCTGGTTAAAGGATCGTTATGGTTATGCTGAACAGCGGTCAATAACGTTGAATGATTGAGAGTGGTTGAATAGTCGTTGATCATGGTTCATGAGGGTGAACGAGTCATGGGGGATCATGGTTGGTCATCATTCTAGTCGACCACCTGTATGCTCATCCTCCTTCGAAAGTGGTAGCCATTGTTTTGTAACCTACCTAGCACTGCTGCCACTTTCTCAAACTGGTGCTTAGTAGTGCTGGTTACACAGTACCATAGAGGTTTCAAAGAATACGCTCCAGTAATGTAACATGGCAATGGACGCTCCACCATTTTTATAGGAAAACGCTCAGAGGGCATCCATTGATGGTAGATTATCAGAGGGTAATTTCGAAAATCCTCAGTTTGGGCACTTGCTATAGCAGGAGTCGTAGGGTGACAGTCCTCCCAGCATCCTGGTCTTCGAGCTGTCCCATGCCACCAGCTAGACATCACATTGAACATCCTTAAGAAGCATAATGGTGGCCAGGGAATAGTCATCATGACTAAAATCATTAGACAACAACCAATGATTCAACAATCATGTAACAATCATTAAGCAATCACTAAACAATCACACAAGAATCATCAACAATCATCAAGCAATCACTAAACAATCACACAAGAATCATCAACAATCAGTAACAATCACTTTTTCCAATTTCCAGCTTGCATCCACACTGAGGGCGGGACTGCATGGTGTCAGAGGTCGTACACCAAGCAAACTATTAACAATCACTAAACAATCATCAACAATCATTAACAATCAATAAGAATCATTAACAATCATGAATAGTAATTAACAATCATTGACAATTATTGACAACCATTAAGAATCATTCAACAATCAGTAGCAATCATTCATTGCCTGGTCCTTAACAACGCACGAAAGCTTGCTAACCCATCACGCTGCAGAGTGGTTCCAGCCGTCCATCCCCAAGAACTGGCTTGAGTTGATTATGGTGATGGATGCTTCATAGTAGTTCTTTAATGACTCATATTGGTTGGTATTTGTCGATGCTGGCTCGCTGCTCTATGATGACTAACGCCAAGGCAATGGAATTGAAGTTGAAAGAATTTGGGAACGGCAGCTGAACAACAAGCAGCTCTACCCATCATCAACCGGCAACTTCTATCTAGTTTCATCCCATAAGCTTCGTAGAATGGACCCTCATCATAAGCTAATAAATCCTAATTTGGCTGATAAAACATATAGATTCATGTACATCAAGCATGCCTTCGCTGATCTACCATGGAGACTTGGTCCATTCACCTACAGCTACCACGCTACCACAGCGGAGTCCTCAGCTTCTGCTGGAAGGCTTCCGTCCCGCAAAAGGAGGGGAAGAGGACCTTCCCCGTGTCCGCCATGAAACCTGAGCGCAACCCGCTGCGGGCACCACCTAGGCCACTAACGAACGAATTAACTTCAAGGGTTGGTGATCATGGCTGGTGCGGCCGGATGTGACCGATGTGCGACCAGGAGTAGTTCAGGATTGGTTAGTTGCACCGCTAAGAAGCTAGCTGAACTCATCCCACACCAACCATGGCTTCATGTTCTGAGCTCCGATCCCTGGGGGATGTACATTCAAGTGATGAACTTTGGTGATAATGTTTGTTGATCACCAATGTTTCACCATGCATATGCATGGCAGGAAGTGATACACACAACCGTCCTTCAATCGATGGTCAAGATGTTGATTTCCGGACTGTTGGTAATATCCAGCCAGTTAAGGTTCATCATCCTCTATTATGGATGGTGAATAATCATCATTGACTGCCATTAAACCAATATTGAACATGAATTGATCATCACTATATAACTATCAATGAATCATCATTGAACCATCATGAACCAAGATTTGGGGTGTCATTGATGATCCCCATCCCGCAGTTGGTTTTGTGAAGCAAGTGCATCATTGCCACCGTTGATTGGTGATTCGTGATGGTCAACATTGGTGAATGATACTCGGTGGTGAATAAGAATGATTATGATCATGATTTCATGCTGAATTAATAATTCATTAATTAATGGCTAAGTACAGGGAATAAGAACCAACCGTTAAACGAAACTAACTATGAATTGGCCATCATTTTACAATCAATTAGCTATCAAGTGACCACCACTTGAACATCAATTAACCATCCTTTACCAGCATTTAACCCACATTCTACCATCAATTCGACCATTAACCGTCAAATCACCATCAATTGAGCATCAAATAACCATCCATTCACCATCAAATAGCCTAAAAATCATCACGACCTCACCATCATTTCACCATTCCTCAAGCGTATCGTGTGACTCAGCGCGGTGTCGATCTTGGTCTTCAGCTGATTGGGCGGCTGACCACTGCAGTCGTTGGGTTTCATGCCGTAGGCCTCCTTCGGCAAGGCTCCGAAGTCCTCGAAGTACTTCCTGAGAGGTGGACGCTTCCCCAGTGGGAGTCGCCATGCTTGCTCGGTGGGTCACAAGCTACCAACCATTGCGGGTGCAACCAACCATGGGTACATAGGAATCATAAGCTACCTCATCATGGTTGGCAACGGGGTTACTTCAGCTACTCATGACAGGTTCAAGTAACCATGGTGAACTACCCCACGTCGCTGCACATCGTGGGAAATCCCGGTGGAGGCTGGAGTTTGTTGATGGTAGTGGTTGGAGACCAACAATGATGTTAGACCCGTTTGGTTCATGATGGTTAACAATGGACTATAAAGGTTAAACATAGGGAATAATAAGCAACAAATGTGGCTGATGATTGATTGATGGTTAGTGGTTGTAGCTGATGGCTTATTCGTGGTTAACGGTCATTAATACTTGAAACTCCCGACAAGAATACACATGTATACTGACGATATAGTGATAACGATTTGCTGACTGTGATTGATGAGGGTCAACAACAGTTAGTAACCAACAATGAAATGGGATAACAAGCGACAAAAGCGGTTTAATGAAGGTCAATGATGACTGAGACTGGTTAAGAATAATAAATTGATGATTAGCGATGGTCGGTGACAAAAAATAGGATAGAATGACGATAGTGCTTCATGATGGTTGATGATGGTTGATTTCATGCCGCTTCGAAATGCTTGAGAAGTTGATCATGGTCATTAAAGATTGATTGATGGTGCTAAATCATGGCTAAAAATCTGAAATTGCAAAATAATTAGTCACCAATGATACCATGACGAATGACTAACCACTAATGACCTAATCTTTAGCAAATCGTGCCTAATGACGAAGCCATGGCAAGATAATGAGTCACCAACTACAAGTCAATGAGTATCATCGCCACTTCCAGCCATTGACTTACAGCCGTGTTCATGATGGCTAGTAGTGACAGCCAATCATCATAGCACCACCAACAACAACGCATCCTCAATACAAGGTGAGGCCCCCTGGTGAGCTAAGTTGGTTTATAACTGCTATGGGTAGATGAAACTATAGTGAAGTAGTTGAGTAGCTTATTATAAGCAGCCTATTATCCAACTTATCTCTAGAATCCAACTATCTGCATTACAGTACATATCCATACTTATTGTTGATTATTATCCACCTTATTCCTACAATGCGTATTAACTTATTAAGCAACTTATAACGTTTGGGAGCCCCACCTTGTAGGGAAGCCGATGGGACCACCTGATGCTTCATAGAGGTTCCTGCAAAAATCAGCAGGAGGAATTTGCTAAGCCCAGATCCAGCCAGGATTTGTCTCACGCTTTTGTGCACATTGAAAGTGAAAACAAAAAAGAAAAGTACACTAATATACAATTTACATGTAAACCAATTAGATAGCCTTCCAAAAATGCTCGTTTGGGAATTCCTGAGTTTCGCATCTTCCGGCATCCCTCTGTTCAGCTAGGCGTCCGCAAGTGCGCAGAGTCGCCAAAGGACCCCGCTTTGCCCAAGCCCGCCATCTTGGCACCGCAACGGACCAAGGCCATGTAGTACTCCTGGGGATCTCCCCGCAGGCACCAATCCATACCTGTCCAGGGATGATGTGGAGATCCCACTGCTAGGGGGTATGCCATGCGATTTTCCATGAGAAGAATGGTTGATAATGGTTGATAATGATTAGTAGATGTTTTTAATGGTTAATGGTGGTTGATAAACTTGAAGATTTATGTGTTTTCTTGCCATTTAAGTCTGTTATGCATGATTGTTTATTGATTGAGAGTTAGAAAGCCCACGACAACATGTTTTTTTCAAAGCATTTGATGTTTTTGCCATTCTCCCGGAATTTTATGGGATTACTATGTCTCTCACTTGTTCCCCTAGTGTCATTGCATTTTGGATGGTATATCCCTGGTATATGTGCGCTTTGTTTTTGCTAACTAGTTGTTTTCACTGGTTTTCCCACAAGTTCTTGTTTGGGTTTCATTTGTTTTGAATGCAAGGAAGTTGCTTGCATACAAAATTATTGAAAACCCTTTATAATCAGAGTTTTGAAAAAATGCAAATGCATTCTTTACATGATCTTTTTACTGATCTTTATGGGATTTGAAATCTCCGAACGTTGATGGGATTCCTTGGTTTTGTCAGTTGTTTTATTGGCTTCCTTGCATTTTGGATGGTCTTCCCCTGGTATTCCTTGCTTTTGCTAGTCTCCACTGGTCATTTTCCTTGATCTTCCTTGCTTTTCCTTGCTTTTCTTACAAGGTTTTCAATTTTTGTTCTCGGTTTTGCTTGGGTTTCATTGGTCTTGGACAGAGAGAGGTGGTTATCTACCAAAATTCTGGAAAACGTAAAACAAGCATCTAGAAATGCTCTCACAAAGAAAACTAAAACGTGAATAAGGTTTCTGCATTGAAAAAGCAGATGTTCAAAAAAAGTGGCCGAAATGTCCTCGCTTCGCCTGCTCAGAAAATCAAAATACTGCTGCTTAGTACGCGTGGTGGGTTCTCCACAGAGACCTGATCTGACGCCAAGAGAGTTCCAGTCACAATGTTGACGTTCAGCATGTGCATCCCCAAATCCTAACTGGTGACATTCACCATTGGCTACAAGCTACCTTGTCGGATTGAATTGACCATGGTTCAGCCAATAGCCACAGCTCATTTACCATGGTTATATTCCAGGTATAAGCCCAACGACTGCACACCCTGTGATGCTCGCATGACATCCACGCAGTGCAGCCCAAGTGCATTTGTCATAGGGACCTTCGATCTCGAAAGGCTGGAGGCGCTCCTTCACAGCGCAGTGTCCACTGGACGGTGAATGACCGGCTGGAAAAACGGGCCGGCCATCTGTTGCTCATGTACCGTCGTCAATCATGGCTGGAAAGCCAGCTAGCAATGATTATCTCTACCATCATCTTGGTCAAAAAAGAGTATTAAGCAGCAGTGACCATTCTCAACCGTGATAACTATGACTGATCTACCATTAACCAATTAACCATCATGAAAAACTGTCACCGTGATTGACCATAACACCTAGTTATTTATCCACCATTGTTCACAAGCTATGATCAGTTCCTTCGTATTAATGAACCATATCATGAATGTGCTGGAGTGAACAACCGAATGCTATGGAACCGCTGAATCCTTTGTTTATTATTCGCCAGTTCTTCATATTTCCACATTCATTCTTGATAACCGTTATCAACAACTACAATCAAACAACAACCAGTCACCAACAACCTATGATGAGCACCATGAATGATCAGCCCCGGCAACACGTTACGCGCTACGCTGCGCTGTGCAGGCGTTGCGGCAACGACACCAGCCGCGTCGTGGATCTCCTTGGGAGCTCCTCGCGTCTTTCCTTCAAAGTCCAACCGCTGTGGATCTTTGAAGTTGATGCCTCACCACGCAGCCTCCACCTTTTCTTGGGGGCAAACAAAAATCATATCTACATGTAAACACATAGATATGTATCTACATGTGTACATATAGATATGTGTATATAAATGTAAATATATATATATGTTTATGTATACATATCATTTATCTTTACTCATGTACATCGATTTGGCACATTACAGGCGGATCTGAATTCTATTGGGCTGGCAATATCCCTTTGGTTTGATGATTATGAGTGTACTGGGATAAACTGATAGATAGAATCTATGGCTGCGGGTCAGCACTTTGGTACCCTTACGAACATCCCTGGCCAAGCTATTTTTGCTGGAGATGTTCACCTGACCTTTTTTTGGTTGATATTTTCTCACAAGCATACGGTGTTTTTGCAACTCATAGAGGTATCCCTGAATGCGCCTTGAAAATTAGGGCTTGTGAAAATCAGAAAAACTAAATTGAGCAGTGTCAGGTTGTTGTTTTTCGCTTTTTTGAGCGGCAGTAATTCACTGAATGTTATTGTCACCAGCCCTTCATAAAGCTTCACTATACGTTCATACTATCGTACCATTTTCTGACTGATACCCTGGTTTATGGTCCAAAGTGGTCCATCAGAATTGGTTAATGACACATGAAAATTTGCTTGCACAATTGTTTCTGATTGTTGGTAATATTCAGTTGTTCCAGCAGATTAATAATGACGGGTGAGAAGGAGAGAAAAAGAGAGTAACTAAAAACTGATGAAATTATCGTCAACAATGAGTATGACAATGACTCCAATAATGAACAGTTGCCTGCAAACGGGTGGTTGTTTATCATGAACTAATCACGACTCGTCAGCATTGACCATCGATACCAGCACCAGCTAGTCATTAGGCATTACGCGTTACCAACAATTTCTACTCATCATCAATCATGATTAGGCACTAGCATCAATACACTGCTGGCAAACTAACTTGGAACTGGAAAATGAACAATTGATAGCCGGCTTACTTCGAAAAACTGGCGAGGTGAGTTTAACAAAGGGTAGTGGCCAAGCATGAATCATTGAGCATCCTCAACCATCACCCGGAGCTCATGAGATCCTGGTCAATGACGACTTCAACATGCCATTGGGAAAAAAAAAGAAAGTGGCTGCATTCCCCGTTTAAAGCAGAGACTTTTTAGTAATTTTTGATAACTTGAGAGGGAAACACTTAGAACTAGTTGGAACCAGCTTTCCCAACTAAAACAGATGTTTTTGTAGAACACTGGTTGCTTCGATTCAGCGGTTTCCTGGACGTTTCCTTAGTAACTTCGTGGTACTTCTTGGGGACTGACCTTTTCCTCGCTATGGACCTGTAAACAATCTGTAAGAACCTGAAAAAAACGGACCATTTCCTGTAAAAACAAACGGACCATTTCCCTCGGCTGCTTCTATTCCGCCCTACAGGCTACCATGGTTCGCCCAAGTCTTGCACATCCAAGTGCTCTCTGTGATCAAGATAAAATTGGAGGTCTCATTGCTGATGTCTCCAAAGTAGTACCTGCGCAGACTTCCCCGTCTGGGGCAACAGCTGAGAGTTTCACAGCAGCAGCAGCAGCAGCAGTAGAATTGTAGCCAAGGTGGTATACATATCGCAGCACATCCCAAACACGGTTTGACCCAGATAGATAGATAGATAGATAGATAGATAGATAGATAGATAGTACGCATAGTTCCCAACTACCAAACAATATTTGCTGGCCTCGTCCCCAGTGTGTACTCAAGACAATCTGTGTCTACTCAATCCATTTATGCCCATTCTGTGTTTGTCTTGGCCCCTTATGATAAAGATCTTCTGGTTGGTGGTTGAACCACCCCTATGAACAAAATATGAGTCAATCAACCATTTGTTAATGATTACAAGCGGGAAAATAAGCAAAATGCCAATGAAACCACCAACCAGTAGCTGCTTAACCATTATTGTTGGTTATTATTCCGAGAATTAAGCACTATTAACCACTGAATCAACCACCAACCAGTAGCTGTTTAACCCTTGTTGTTGGTTGCAGTCCCTTATTATTAGTCATTATGAATGGTTATAAGCTAACCACCAACCACCAACCAGTCTTGGGTCCCAAGGGTGCCTTGGCTGCGCGGCTACGCGCTACGCGGCCCCCGCCCTGAAACCACCAGCGAGGCTTCGCACCTGGGGATCTTCACGGGCAGCGTGGCTTCCAGCAGTCGTGAGGAGTTCAGCTCGTAGAACTCCTTCCCCGGAGCTGAGGCTGGGCAGCTAGCAATAACCATAAGGTGTAACGATCATATTAGTGGATCATAAGGTATAACAAGAACCAATGGTTATGTTGCAAGCATATTGCTCACTCACTCGCAATGATTATTAGCTATAAGTGGTTCACTTAGTTATTGCATACCATTAGTTAGCTAAGAATAAGTGGATTGTTATACCGTATGGTTATGTTCTTGGTGGAGCCATTAGGAATCCACTGAATCCACTTATTGTTGGTACATGATTCAATCATATCAGTCACTAAGTAGCAATGGTCATTAGCTGTTATTAGCTATAAGTGCTTCACTTAGCTATTTCCATTCGTTAGCTAACAATAATCGGATTCTGTGGATTCCTAGTGGCTCTTGCCACCAAGAACATTTACCACTAAGCAACAAGCACAAGCGCATTAGGAGCCAGGACCAGGCGTAGCTGGCGTAGCTGCTCAGAAACGACACTGGGCATCAGCAAGTGACCATTTTTGGTGGATGTTTTGAAGAAAAAATGTCGGAAAAAAAAGAAATTGATGAAAAATCATTTTGGAGAAAAAATTGATGAACATCAGAAACATCACAAAAAAAAGTCGCTTGTGCCCCGACAGCATCCGACTTTTCAGTTAAACGAAAAAGGTACAATGCTTCGAACCACAGGCAGTAAATCTCGCCGTTCCACGGCGTGATCAAAGATGGCAACCCATCGACGCAGGTCATATAATAAGCAGCTTGTAAGCGCATGTTGGCCAACTTACAAAATAGATTCACCAGTTCATGCGCATTTTTCACCAGCTATCACTGGTTAAGAGTGAACCAAGGGGCCCTACTTGGACACCTAGTTGGATGTGCACCCCCAGGAATCGTAACTGGAAACTAAGCATGATTATAGGGCTTCCAAGCCACTTCATAGGTTGTATAATCATGTTTATATCCCACTTGTAACCCCAGCTACACACACAAGTGGTGGCTTCTCAAGCGCATAGGGTACCCCAACTTATCATCCAGTTTATCAATCATTACATATTCGTAAGAAACCTACCATAACTTGAGTGCTCCACAAACTGGCTTGAGAAACCACCACATATAGTTGATATATCCCTCATCACTGTTGGTTGTGATCCCTTTTTAACAATTTTTCCGGTCATGATCCCCGATTATCAACCATCATTAATGGCTACAATTCCTAAAATCCCTAACAATAGCTTTGTCAACATAAACCACCACCTTTTGTGCCTATATCCGCAGTTTGTGTCGCTTATAATCCCCTATGGTTTAACCGAAACCCCGAAGCGCCTAACCGCTCAGCCCCCGTGGGGTACGCCCCGGTTCACCGTTGCCGCGGCTGCGCTCTCCATAGGCTGCTTGTTCACGGAGGTGCTCAGACGATCCGACTGCGTGGCGGGTTCCATGGCATGCGGAATCTTGGCAAACAAACCTGGGAAGGCCGTGTGGAAACCCATCGTGATTTATAGTGGTTGTATGGTGGTTGTAGAGTGGTTTTCTAATGGCTTTATCATGGTTTTATAATGGTTTTTTAGTGGTACACAATGGTTTATAATGGTTAATGGTGGATACATAACAGTGATTTAGGGGATTGATAGTGGATAATGATGATTTATAACCACGGTTATAGTTTGAATGATCTTATAATGGTTGATAGTGGTTACTTGTGGTTGATAATGGAAATCTAATAGTGATTTAGGGGGTTCATAATTGTTGATAGTGGTTCGTAACCGTGGTTTCTAGTGGATGGTGAATGGATGGGGAAGCCATGTGCTGAACCAATGGTTAATGGTTTTTGTTCCTCTTCTCTTTGCTCTGCATGTTTGTGAACAACACCAGCGTCAATCGGACGCGCCTTTTGTCCATGGGGAAGCCACGCCCAATCCTGCTAAGCAAAAGTAGCAAACACATGGGCATGCATGAAAACACACATTGCGCAAATCATGACATCACTTTCGAGAAACAGCTCTCGTGCCCATCGGCCATCCCGCCTGGGGGAACATTGGGCACCCGCCACTTGAACCAAAACATGCAGAGGCGTTGCTGTGAGACATCACTCAAAGTTCATCTGAACAATGTTCTATGACACTCGTGTCAAGTGAACCTTGTTCCTCTTCTCTTTGCTCTGCATGTTTGTGAACAGCACCAGCCTCAATCGGACGCGCCTTTTGTCGATGGGGAAGCCACGCGCAATCCTGCTAAACGAAAGTAGCAAACACATGGGCATGCATGAAAGCACGCATTGCGCAAATCATGGCATCACTTTCGAGAAACATCTCTCGTGCCCATCGGCCAGCCCCACTTTCACCTTTTCGCACATGGGCACACACATTGTGAGCACTGATTCAAGCCCCGTCCAGGCAACTGAAGCGCGAACATATCCATCTCGTTCCAGGCTACTGCATTCAAGTCTTGAAGGGGCGTCAGCTGGATTCGAAGCTGACAGAACCCGACATGTCCACATGAAGATGGATGCTGCTGTACAATCCGATGAGAGGAGTTCCAGCATCGCTACATGTTCTAGCACCGAAGGCTTCATAGCTATCATGCTGGCTCAAGTGACAAGACAGGGTGTGGCAGGCTTCTCTCAAAAGCCTACTACACATTTGCTTCGAGTGTTGAGATGGCCTTTCCGAAGTGTAAGCATTGTTTCGGTCACTTCATGGTGTAAAGTGTCCACAGTTGAAGTAGCTGTACTCTTCCATGTGCGAGGGGTGAAGAAAAAGAAGTGGCAACTGACGTCGCATGAAGTATGCTGTGTGAAGTCTGCATCTTCTCTTTCCAACGATGCACACACTCCAACAAAGCAGAGCGTGTGGTACAGGTAGTTGACGACATTCAGACGATTCTGGAGAAAGACCACTTCCCTCCTTCCCAGGCCGCTTCCCTGAGAGCGCAGAGAGCCAAACCTTCGGAAGAG
>VSDK01005256.1:152333-168038 GCA_009767595.1 Symbiodinium kawagutii | reverse complement strand
GGAAATGGGGTACCCCCAAAGCATCCAAGAGTTTGATCATTTTCAATAATAAACCATCCAATCAAGGTTTCTTAATCATCCAATATAGATCATGGTTTGGATAATAATCGTCCAAGTTATGATGTGTATGGGTTAAATCATTTGTTAGATCTATGATCATTATCTAGATCATCTGTGTGTATGTGTGTGTTTTGCTCTTGCAATGTTGTGTTGTTCTCTTCCCAAGTCCTGTGGTCTGGCAACTGATTTTCGCTGGTTTCCCCTGTTCCAACTGCTTCACAAGCGCCTGGTCGATGGAAATCTGCTTCCATTCGGGTACAGGTCTTTTCATCTCCTGACTGTGCGGAAAAATGGAAACTAAACATCGCAAGAAATCAAACAGCTAGAATGCCTAGTATCGAAATGTTAACAAGCCATACGAAAAATCATCAAGCCAGCAATACCTGGTGTCTCCATCTCAATGCGAGCACCCCCGATGATTGGTCTGGAAAAGCCGGATTGGCGTCTTTGATCTCACCATTTCTCAAGGTTGATCACCGACACACCGCACTAAGTCGTGTGATTCACTAGGAGTTCTACCAGTATCCAACTGGCAGTGCCCCCTGAAGCACAGGGAGCTCATCCAGCATGCTTGGCCTGCCACTACAAATACCACAGGCACAACAACAATAAGCCCCACTACTACTGCTATTCATGATGACTTCCAGTCACCCAGCTTCAACTCAGTCATCCTTTCCAACCCCGGCGCCATAGATTGCACCACCAGGGTGGGAAGGGTAGCGGTTGATTGTCCAACTTCATGGACTGTTGATGCTAGTACCTGACGGTGATAAACTCTGACTGCTTACTCCTTCATATCAACTGCGAATGGAAGACCCAACGAAAAACAATCAACCGTTGATGGTTGCACCCTATCAATCGACTTGCTCACCCTTAAGCCCTAGGCCCCGCTCCAACAGCTGCCGTTGGTTTATAACTAGGTGAACTACCAGGCAAATGGTAGATACAACCAGAGTTCGGTACGTTACTTGAAGGTGAACTGGGAACATGAAGCCATGCTTAGTTCGGGGTTTTGCCAGGGTTACCAGCTACCGCAGAGGGGGTTATAAATCTCTTGTCAAGCAGATCTTCATGGTTAGTTCAGCCACCATACAGGGGGTGCAACCAACCATGGCTTCGCCAAGCCCAGTTGCTCCCTGCTGGTGCTAGTGAACCGCCACCTTACAGGAACCCCCAGCAGCTATTGGGGCCTAGTGAACCGCTACAGGGGGCGCAACTCTACCCATGGCTTCACCCGGCCGCCCTCCGTCCCCGCAACGTGCTGCGTCTCCTTGTTGCACCGCTTTTGGATCCGCCACTTGGCCTCGGAGACGCCTGGCCGGTGCGATTCAACGGTGATTCAAAGCTATCAATAGGCATTTAACATTGTTTCGCCATACTTATTTTAAATGGCTAGTGATAGCTATGATAATGTTATGAAAATGGCCATGATAACATTGTCATTTAACTAGTTATCTTAACTACAATAGCCATTGTTAATGATAATGGCTAAGAATTGTTAATTAACAATAGCCATTATCATTAACATTGTTATGATTACTACTAGCCAATATTAACATTAGCATTGTTAGATTTAACTATGGCAATATCAACATTGTTAAGATTAGCTAAATTGTTAGCTATTTATCAATAGCTAATTGTTATTTCCATTTATCAATAACATTTAGTAATCAATAGCTAATTGTTAAGATTACTAAATAACATTAGCATTGTTAGCCATTATATGGAACTAGTAGCCAGTGTTGATATTTCTATTATTCAGCTGGTCAGTAATGGTTAACAATGGCCATTAGTGGTCATCATCCCATCTTTTTTTCATGCTCAGTGCTTGCCTGTATGGTTGACAATGTTTAATACTGGCTGGGGGTTAGTTGGTGGTGAATTCGACGGATAGTTAATGAGTACCCATGGTGAATTTGTGCTTCAACTAAGGCTATTGATGGTTGCTGGCTATTTTTATGCTTTTAATGGCTACTAGTACTTAAAGGATGGTGACCCAATGGTGACCAACAATAATGTTTGGGACAGTTGACTAATGGTTCATAATCTTTGAGAATGATCGACAATAATGAAACCAATTGGGAAAATCATGGTTCACTAATGACTCAAGATGCTTGATGATGTTTTAAAAATTGTTGCGGGTTTGTCATGGTTGATAATGGTTGATCTTGATGGTTGATAATGATGGTCAGTCAATGGTTAATTAATACTGGTTGATAATGATGACCTACGACTACTTACAATTGGTGGCGATTCCAATGGGCTCCCAGAAAAGTGGTGGTCAATCAGCGCCAGAGAACGCGGGCGCTACTGATCAGCTGAACCAGCGGCTTTGGTGATTGTGTATATGTCCTTGGATGGCCAGGGGTTACAACTGGGATAGGTGAACTAACCCCAGTCACTACCATGGCCACTCATGTCACCAGTCACCAGTCGCCTAGTTGGACTGCCAATCGCTCACTGGCGGCAAAACCAGGGAAGCCAGGCAACATCGCAAAGTATGCGGGGCTATGCCAGAACTGTGATGCGCTACCTAATTCGCTAAGCTAACTTTACTGGCGGATGCCTGGCTAAAGAACAACTTCAAAGTGTGCCTCGTCGTACAGAAATGTGAGTCTGAATAGAACTGTAGGGTACCTATAAATCAAGAACAGTCCAAACCGAAAGAGGTTGAGATCAGTGAGCCTAGGAATTTGTTGGTGCCGAGATTTGGAAACTGGAAAGAAATGATCCTCGGAACATTCTTGATGATTCATCCCAAGACCAAATCATGATAGGTTGATAGATCAACGTACGGGCACATAGATCTCTAGATGAATGATCATAAAAAACTTTGATTCATCATCGATCATACTATGTGCCCGGGCAAATGGTGACCTTCACCGAGGTTCGTTCACCATGGTGTAACCCCAACGGACCCCCAACGGCGCTTCCCAGCCCATCCCCGGCACCTTCGGGCGCCTGCTCTTCGAGGTCATCTTCCAACGGCGCCGCCGTGCGAACGGCCAGCTCTTTGCCCGAGATGGAGATCGACACCCAGCCGCTCTCGGGACCCGAACCCTTCCTGGGACGCACCGGGGGACCGCAGGGATCCAAACTGGGGGACACGTCCCAAAACACGCCATGGGGTGTATAGCATCCAAGTGGATCATAGACCTTGGCTGTGAAATCGAACTATGAATTTGTTATGAAGACACTAGGGATCCTCCATTCAGCAGCATATGAACCAACATGTTGCTGGCACTCCTTAGCAAACCCACAGCGTTCAGCTAAGGACGAGGCGCACTTGGCCACTTCTGAACCATCAACCGTGGCGTGTACCAACTGCGAGCCGTGATCAACCGCGATTAACTATCAACAACCAATATGACCCCACTGTCGGTAATTCCGATTGATAACAACCATCCTTGTTGGTTGTTGTTTCTTTGCCGTTGATCCCGCTCTTGTTGCTGGTTTATGATATCAAAGATGATATGGCTATGGGTCAGTTCACCCCGTACCTTTGGTGTACCATTTACCAACCAGGTTTCCCTATAAAATGTTGGCAAATATCTATGGTGAACTGCTTGACCCAGCTCGCCATATTTTCGTGTTGACAGTATGGTAACTATCAGCTGAACCCACCGCCCAACCGCCGCCAGCGGTACCTGCCCCTGCAGTGCCAAACTGTGTTTCATCGAAGCATTGGGCAAGTTATCAAGCACCCCAGGGTATGTGGTGATATGGAGGGTTCGCCATAGGAGACTCCAAGATACAGATGGTTTCTGGTGATTCCTGGCCTAAAATGATTGATATACAGGATGACAATTCTTAGAAACCACCCTATCCACCCTATTAATGATCGCTACCGAGATAAGCTGATATCTTTGTCATCATTAGCTAGTCAATTATAGCGACATCAACATTGGCCAACGACAATTGGAGAGTATGTAGAGCTATTGTTCACATCCCCAAGCAAGATGCAGGCTGAGAATATCTAGGCACAGCACAAGCTGTACTCAATGTACACTAAAACTTATGCCATCTGATAATGCTCCAGGGTTCTGGCCAATCATGTTGTAAGATTATGAATGGAATACGATGATCTTGATATCATCAGTCAAATATCATGACAATGGTCATTCCATTTTACAAAGGGTACTATGATAAAAGGGCAATCCATAGCGAGGGTATGGAAAGTGTGACAAAATAACTGTTCTCATGATTGCAATCATGGTGGCGGCTAAGAATGACCCCGCTAAACAAAGCAAAATGCTGATCAAGAGAGATGGATCAGCCTTTTTTAATAGTTGATAAAGGCTGACGAACGACGGGGAAGGGGTACTCATCAGCCTAGAGCAGTCAGGACATCATAACACCATTCAATTGTCAACGCCCAATCAAATCACCATACCAGCATTGCATGCAGAAATGCAAGCTAATTATTTACGGTAGGATTGGGGATGTTGTTTAGTACATGAAACTACCAATAAAATCCAATAAGCCATAAGCAGTATCATTCAGAATCATTTCGTATGTGCCAGTACTGACCGTTTATAAGCTAAATGATTAACCCCTATGAAGCATTACCAGTATGGATCTATCCACTACGGCAACATCCACAACAGTGAGAACCACAACAGTAACAGGTCGTCGCTCGCGGGGACTCAGTGGCATAACCAAGTTAGGCTCCTCAACCTGTAGCTTATGTTTATAACCAGTAATAATGATCCTGCTAGTCACCATAACTGCTGAATTATGTTTAACAATGGTTTGCAAGCAAGAGACCCGTACTCGTCAATATTGGTGAAATTGGCCATTGTGAAAGGTTGCTTGCCTGTAAACTGTTTACAGTGGTGAATCTGATAAACTTTAGAAACGAGGTGTTGTCGAAACTTGCAGGCAAGTGTCACTAGTTCATAGTGTTCTTTCTTCGAGAAATAACGGTTTTTTAAAGATATGGGTTTGTCCATAGCTATGACCCCCATCCGTGGTTGCCTTCATGATCACTCAGGGGTGGCTGGGTACCACCATTGCTATGGACACATCCATTTAAATTCAAAGATTAAACTCGCCAAGCGTCACTAGTTCATAGTGAAGTCGACCGTTGGCCAAAAACTCCACCTCTCTGACCAGCGCTCCATGGGACAACCTTCCCGATTTCTCCTCTGACTTCAACTCCTTCCCGGCTCGCACCAAGATGCCTCCCTTGTCCGCTCCGCCGACGATTTCCCAAAAAAGCCCTACAGTCATGCTGCCAACTGGGTTCAATCTGAGCCGCAACGTGCTGCAACCGGAGCAGGACAAACTGCAGGGGCAGGACCGAAGCTGAAAGTCATACGAAAATGGACATCTTACTCATTAGCCATGATCAACTGAACAATGAATCATCATTCACCAATCATGTTTCATCATGTCCAGCCGATTTCGGCCCTTGATTGCAAGGCAGGCTGGCGGTTCTCGGCAGGTTTGGGATTGTTTTTCCGTTGTTTTGGGGAATCATTTTCCATGTCAGTGCTGGGAATAGTAGTTGCAACGTTCTGGGGTTCCTACCTCTTCGGGTGTGGTGTATCTATCCCTCTTTGGGCCTGTGCCTGGTGGGTTTGTGGTCAAGGCTGAGGTTGATTTGAATTGTTCTGAGTTCAGGGTTGTTTTGAAGGTATTTGGTTGTAGGGTTGAGTTTAGGGTTTCTCGTTTTAGGGTTCATTGTATGGTTTTTCGGTTTGAGGGTTCGGTTTAGGGTTTTTGCTCTTAGGGCCGGGTTTAGGGTTTATGGCCTTTGGTGTCTTTTTTTGGGTTTTTTGTCTTATGATTGGTTTTAGGTTGATTTTAGAGTTTATGGTTTAGGGTTGAATTTAAGGTTTATTGCTTAGAGTCTATGGTGTTAGGGTTCATTGTAGGATTTCTGGTTTTAGGGTTGGGTTTAGGGTGATGGTTTTAGAGTTGAATTTAGGGTTTATGGTTCTTTGTTTGGTGTTATGATTGCTTTGTGGCTTTACTTTGATCTTAAAATTTACAATTTCCTGGGGGTGATTTGCAATTTTCTGTGGTGCATTTTGGGCTTATGGTTCGGGTTGAGGTTGACTTCGGGTTTTTTGACTTTAGAATTTCTTTTACGGTCTATGCTCAGGGTTGAAGTTGATTTGAGGTTTTCTGACTTTAGTGCTGCTTTTAGGGCTTGCTATCGTTGCAGGGTTGAGCTTAAGAAAATTGGCTTTAGGGTTCATTATATGGTTTTTCGGTTTTTTGATGGTTTGAGGGTTGGCTTGCCTGTTGGCCTGCTTGCTTGCTTGCTTGCTTGTTTGCCTGCTTGTTTGCTTGCTTGCTTGCTTGCTTGCTTGCTGACTGGCCTTCTTGCTTGCTTGCTGACTGACTGGCCTTCTTCTTGCTCGCTTGCTTGCTGACTGGCCTGCTTGCTCGCTTGCTTGCTTGCTTGCTCTGAAAACAGAAAAAATTTCCAAAAAAAACGGGAAAAAATCTCACAAAAATATAGGGCCCGCAGGCTGGTGGATCTCAGAAAGCAAGGCAACTGTAGTGAAGAACATCAGATTTTGCTTGGGCGCAATTTTCTGGCTCATGGCTGCGTGCTTTCCTGAACTTCCAGAATGCATTGGGATGCATGCGTTGCGTCGGTATAGCCCTTAATTAAACGTGACCAAGCCAACTTGCAACAAGTCTTGAAATTCCCGCAAAGCATGCCAACCATTTAGGCAATTTGGCTCAGCCACTCGAATTACACATTCCGGTTTCCCTTGTGAGGCGCCCAAGCGCCAACAACCCAAGGGCTGGCTTAAAGGGGTCAGCCGAAGCACACGAAGAACATTCCCTTCTGTTCAAGGCCCCGGCCCCCCAGCGCGCAAAACGCCAAGCAGGAAAGCTGAAAAAAATGCCAAAAATGCCAAATCAATTTTTTGGCCACAAAACTTCGCCAAATATGTTTGTTTACCATGTTTTTGCCCCGATGACCACCCTGCTGGCTATCGAGTCCATCAAGTCCAGGTCTCACCGATCGCAGCAACAGGCAATCTTCAGGAAAGCGGCCACAAAGCTACGGAGGCCTGGCCATTCCTGACGAAAATTGCCGCGCGAAAGGCCCGATGAACTATAGACTATAAATAAAACAGCGCGAGCAAACAGAATGCACCTTCGGCGAACAGAATCAAAAGCGGGCCCGCAAAAAAAACATAGAGAAAATCGGAGCGTTGCTGGACACCGACGCAGAACTTTGGGCGAAAAAACAAAAAGGAAAACAAGCAAACGGCGAAGTCAACAACCAGGTTTTTGCAAACAGCTGCGCGTGGAGAATCGCCGCGTCACTGGTTCCCAACACGCGACCGCTGGCAAAAATTGCTTCCAAAGTTGAACACATGAATAAACGGACGTCACTACAAGCTTGCGGACTGAGAAATGAAACTCATTGAACACGGTTTTTCCTACGTTAAAGAAGTCCCAACATGTGTCTGCAAAACTTCCGTTTACTGATAATTCCAAGGGGCAGCCTCCAAAAACACATCGCTATACACTTGTTATGAAAGGTCCTGGCCCACCTATTTTTACAGAAGATAGTGAGACATAGATCTAATCACTATACAGCCGCCTGGAATGGAAGTTTGACTGTTTTTTTTTGCGCGCAAAAAAACATTTTCCTTTCCATTAAGGATTCCGACATACTACGGTCGTACAATTGGCTACCAGAGCAAACGTTTTACGACAAGGGGCTACGCATTGAAAATGCATTTCTAAATCCAACTGCTTCAACCCGCTCCCAAAATAGAAAGCCAGCGGCCGCCCAAAAAATCAAGTTGAACATGTTCATTTTGCCTCTCACAAACGGTTTTGGAATCCACGGCGCCTCCTTTGATGCGTCATTCTGGCCCCTTGCCTGCCTGAGCAACGCATGACTGCAAAGCCAAATCGAAACATTGGCATCGAACTCAAATCGCCTCAGGTCTGGAGCGGTCCGACACCTCACCACGGCACGTCTCAATGTAAAGCCAGCCGATCAACTGCGATTTAGTCTCCTGCGAAAGCGTCAGCACGGCGGCGGCGCTCAGAACGCGCTTCTGCCTCACAAACAGAATCAAAAAGGCTGTGGCGCTGCAATTCAGGCAAAGCCAGAATTACACCAGCATAGACCCCAGATAGCGGGCGCATGCGCACAAGGATTTCCAGGGTGTGTACAACAAACAAAGGAGACAAAGGGGAGATAAAGGCGAGACAAAGGCGAGACAAGGGGATACAAGCATGAGCAGCGGCGCAGCAGCGGCAAACAAAGCGCCGATCCAGAGCCACAAGGGAGACAAAGGAAACACAAAGCGGAGATTAAACCAGCATAGACCCCAGATAGCCGGCACACCGCGCACAAAGATTTCCAGGGTGTATACCATAAAGGAAGGCAAAGGGGAAACAAAGGGGAGACAAAGGGAAGACAAAGGGGAGACAAAGGGAGACAGGCATGAGCAGCAGCAAACAAAGCGCCGATCCAGAGCCACAAGGGAGACAAAGGGGAGGCAAAGGGGAAACAAAGGGAAACAAGCATGAGCAGCTGCAGAACAGCGGCCAAGCAGCGGCAAACAAAGCGCCGATCCAGAGCCACAAGGGAAACAAAGGGGAGACAAAGGGAAACAAAGGGGAGACAAAAGGGAGACAAACGAAAGACAAAGGGGAGACGAGGGGGAGACAAAGGGGAAACAAAGGGAGACAGATCCAGAGCCGACAAAGGGGAGACAAAGGCGAGACAAAGGGAAGACAAAGGGAGACAAGCATGAGCAGCGGCAGAGCAGGGGCAAATAAAGCGCCGATTCAGAGCCACAAACGAGACAAAGGAAACACAAAGGGCAGACAAAGGGGAGACAAAGGGAAGACAAAGGGAGACAAGCATGAGCAGCGGCAGAGCAGCGGCAAACAAAGCGCCGATCCAGAGCCACATGGGAGACAAAGGAAAGACAAAGGGAAGACAAGGGGAAGACAAAGGGGAGACAAAGGGGAGACAAGCATGAGCAGCGGCAGAGCAGCGGCAAACAAAGCGCCGATCCAGAGCCACAAGGGAAACGAAGGAAAGACAAAGGAAAGACAAAGGAGAGACAAAGGGGAGACAAGCATGAGCAACGGCAGAGCAGCGGCAAACAAAAGCGCCGATCCGAGACCGTACCATAGAGAAGTAAAAACCCCTTATAGCTTGTCAGCTATCTGGGGAACAAAGGGGAGAGAAAGGCGAGACAAAGGGAGACAAGCATGAGCAGCTGCAGAACAGCGGCAAACAAAGCGCCGATCCAGAGCCACAAGGCAGACAAAGGAAACACAAAGGGGAGACAAAGGGGAGACAAAGGCGCGACAAAGGGAGACAATCATGAGCAGCGGCAGAGGGCAAACAAAGCGCCGATCCAGAGCCACAAGGGAGACAAAAGGAGACAAAGGGGAGACAAAGGGGAGACAAAGGGGAGACAAAGAGAGACAAAGGGAGACAAGCATGACCAGCGGCAGAGCAGCGGCAAACAAAGCGCCAATCCACAAGGGAGACAAAGAGGAGACAAAGGGGAGACAAAGGGGAGACAAAGGGGAGACAAGCATGAGCAGCGGCAGAGCAGCGGCAAACAAAGCAAACGGGACACAAAGGGAGACAAAGAGAAAAAAGGGAGACAAAGGGAGACAAGCATGAGAAGTGGCAGACCACGGCAAAAAAGGCGCCGATTGAAGGCCCTACCATAGAGAAGTAAGAACCCATTATAGCCTGACCACTCGCCACACCCAACTAGGTTAGTAGCGGACGAGTCAGATCATTGGTGCTGCAAGGTTTTGGCTGCTGGGCAACAGGATTGCTACACAGCCCCATGTATCCTCATCAACAAGAAATGCGAGCTGACATGCTAGCTTGCATGTGTTGAATTTCCATCTGGGTTCCAACGATGGCCTGTAAATATCAACCCGGGTGACTGGCAACAGAGAGGGCGTTTACTGACACAGAACTTCTGGAGCATGCCAAGCCCGAAACGCCAAGCACTTCTATACCGAAGCCGGATACCCAGCATGGAAGCAGTATTCACAAATCACACCTTCTGTTCTCAATGTCTGTTCGACTGGAAAAACTCGGGCAACCACGACATAGGGCAAAGGAGTCCCCAGGCGTATGTACATCCAGCAACAAAAAATATAAAACAGGAGTATGAGCCCGAATTAGTATTTCACAGAAAATTCAGGCAGTCAAGCCGGATTGAGGCAAACAGAAATGCCACACCACATGGGACAATTCTATCAATCTGTTTTTTTTTCGACATTTTCCGGAATTCATTTTGCACCAAATCAAAAAACTACGCGCAAACCCCCCAGTTCGCCCACAGGGCGAACGGGGGGGTTGCGCGTAATAGTTTATGGTTTATAGTTTTAGGGTTTTAGGGTTTATGGTCTTAGGGTTTTAGGGTTTATGGTTTCAAGGTTTTATCGTTTTTCTCAAAGGTTTTAAGGTTTTGGCTTTACGGTTTAGCTTTTTAGGATTTATGGTTTACGGTTTTAGGGTTTATGGTTTTAGGGTTTTAGGGTTGTATGTCTCCAGAATGCAAGCAAAACACAGGTCAAGGACCTGCGCGCGCTGTCAAGATACGCTTCATGTCACACATGTGCATTTGTTCCGTAAAAG
Organism: Symbiodinium kawagutii; assembly: GCA_009767595.1. NCBI lineage: Eukaryota > Dinophyceae > Suessiales > Symbiodiniaceae > Symbiodinium > Symbiodinium kawagutii. The sequence goes on along the minus strand of VSDK01005256.1, from coordinate 157,366 downwards.
CCAATATTTTTTGACGTTCCAAGACGCTGACGACAGAGGCGCGGGCAAACTGGGGGGTTTGCCCGAAAAACTACCGTAAAGGTCTCATTCATAAAGCCATACTTCAGAATGTTGCTCCTTGAATTGAACTGGATTGATTCTCCCCATTGGGATCGCCGATGTTGCTAGTTGTCAGAGTCAGCCCTGTCAAGCATTTACAAACGTTGAGCAACGAAAACCTACAAAGTGAACTAACAAGAAGTATCTAAAATCACTTCTCAAACAAAAAAAAGTGGAGCACTTACTGTCTCTTCTCTTCAGTGGAGAACCATTCCGAAAGCACCGAGGTCTGATACTTCCAGAACTTCGAACTTGAGGGTATGAATGACGATGACGATGACGATGACGATGACGATGATGATGACGGTGACGATGACGATGACGATGACGATGACGATGACGATGACGATGACGATGACGATGACGACGACGATGACGATGACGATGATTGAATACCTGCGCTGCTCTCTTTTTCGCTACGGTTTCAAGCACTGGTCTTGAAGAACAACGGCTGTGGTTGTGCATGTTACACATGGTAACAGCTTTGGCACAACTGGACATGTGCAGTGGTGATGATTTATTTGCAGCCATTTTACGCGGGTGTCCGCGAGTGGAGCCTCTGGGTGTGATTCCTCGCTGCGCTTTCTGAGAGCAAGCTGTTACAATGAACCGGGGAGAAAGCTTTGGATATTCTGCAAAGCACGGTTCCTATTTGGAGGGCACCAAAAATTATAGGAAAAAAACAAATTGTTTTATACAGCAGTTCTAGTTCGACTCCATATGCAAAACCGCAAACGTGAGGAATCGTTTGAATCCTGTAGAGCAGCACCACGCGTCAGCAAAGCATCAATATTCTTGATTCTGTTCAATCAGCCGTCGATGCGGTCTCCCTGGGGCAGGCAAAAACGAAGGGAACATGCATCAATGACATAGACAACTCACAAGATGATACAATTGACAAATCTGGTAATGATAATGAATCAGTAACCGGCAACAAATTTGACAATAGTAGAGAGCTGATGAGGGCGCTGCCACAGCGAGATATCGACTAGAGATGTTTGCTCATTCTCTAGGTTAAAATTTCACCGGTCGGTCAGGCAAGGCCCCTTAACACATGTATGATTCGAGTGATTTTCTTGTTATGCTCAAGTTTCCGGAAAACGGAGCCGGCACTCAAAAATCACAGTCCAATGGAGAAATCATGCTTACAATGATGGGAGGCTACTGTTGGCCCAGGATTCATAGAACCCCCACGATCAGTCAAGCTGTATTGATTTTAGTACAGTAGTCGAGGGTGAAGCGACACATTTTTATGCATTTTGAGAAGTCTGAGCTGTTCTTGAGCTGTGCTTTCTACTCTAAACTGCTCGTGATCCCAAATAATCGCAATCCCACAGATTGGATCTTCGCAGCACCCAAAAAACGGTCAAGATCCAACAAGTTTCAAGAATGAGTCGGACAATTCTTGAATCATGATTGGTAATGTCTTTTCCGTGACAATGGATAGCATTGTGGTTCAAATTAGGGTGTTTACTTTCTTGGGATCACTTGTTGTGTGTATCCATTCTCACGAAGTAGGAATTATGAACAAAAAAGTGGCAAACATGTCCTTCATGGCAGCATGGTTCGATGAGTATATCTGATTCTCTGAATCTCTAGCCATTAGTATTAAGGCGGTTTCTTCTACAAGTAGAGCATCACTCAGCAATCTCTAAGTTCGGGGGAAGGCATCAGGCCTCACTTTTTGAATAGGAAAGTCTCTCATGAGAGCGGCTTAATGTCTACCCCCATCTGGAGCATCTGAATTTCCATCACTCTCCAACGAAAAAACACTATTCTTGGACTCAAAATCGCCAGGGTCAATAGGTAAGTCCCGCCATGGATACGTTCTGCTTCTCCGAGGTTCCAGAAGGGAATTCCAAGGCCATACTACACCTCTGGCATCACTAGATGATTGCTCCACAGCCGCCAACCATCCCTGTGGACATTTCTGTGGCAGCGCCTTCCTGCGCTGATCCCACTGGTCATAGGCAAGATTGATGGCGGTCCAGATCCAGGCTTCCTCACACATGCTGATGATGCAAACTCCCATATAGTCATCATACTCCAATATTATGTTGCAATGTCTTGCAGTCCTCAGCAGTGACATATCTACCAAATCATGAGAATCATGTACTACGGTGGATGGATGAACCCTCAAAAAAACACTGAAAGCAGCGTTGGGAGAGCCTTTTCTTTACACGTCTATTTCCAGCAATCCAAAGGTTGCAACTGCAAAAATGTATATAGATAGAGATGTATTCTCCATGGCGTTCATGCCAACATTTCCCCCAAACTGGTGGTTCCTTCTTGTTTTGTCGGTTTTGTTTTCCTATTTTACTATACGTCCTCAAGAAAATGTTTCTGGTGTCGGCCAATCAACCCTAATCTGGATAGTAAACAGCAACTATGGCTGAAACCACTATGTGGATCCGTCATCATCTCGGACATCTTTGTTCGGGAAATTGGTTCCAGGAAACTCCCTGTAACTCACAAGTCGTGTGGGTCAATTGGTAGACTATTTTGTTTCACAGTTTTACACTGCTTTGCACTCAATACACTCATGCAGCCAAGGTTGCCGCCGCCGCAAGCACCAAAACCATTTTCTTGAACATCCGAATCTAGCCTCGAAATGGTAGCATCCCCAGAGGTATGTTGGAATGAATGAAATAAGAAACCGAAAGAATTACCCAAAGGTGGCTTCCTGGGTATACCCATGGCTCACCAAATGTGCGCGTTGCTGTCGTGTTTGTTCACTGGAATTCTCATTGCGTTTTCCCTCTTGCTAAATTCCGAAAATCTGCAATCCTTTCCCCTCAACAATAAATCCCCCCGCAAAAATCATATCTTGCCAAAGAATCGGAATAGGAGATTTGGATTGCAGCAATGTAATCTTAGTATTGGCACTACTCCTACCACTACTACTACTCCTCCTCTTCCTCCTACTCCTCCTCCTCCTACTACTACCAACTACTTACTACTTACTACTTACTACTTACTTCTTACTACTTACTACTTACTACTAACTACTAACTACTTACTTCTTACTACTTACTACTTGCTACTTACTACCTACTAATAACTACTTACTACTTGCTACTTGCTACTTACTACTTACTACTTACTACTTACTACTTACTACGTACTACTTACTACTTTCTACTTTCTACTTACTACTTACTACTTACTACTTGCTACTTGCTACTTACTACTTACTACTTACTACTTACTACTTACTACTTACTACTTACTTCCTTCTACTTACTACTTACTACTTGCTACTTGCTTCTTGCTACTTGCTAGCAAGCTCTACGTACTCTCTTCTGTACTTTTCTCTTCTCTACTTTTCCCTTCTCTACTCCTCTTTTCTCTACTACTCTCAACTCTTTTCTCTTCTCTACTTCTCTCTTCTCTACTTCTCTCTTCTCTACTACTCTCTTCTCTACTTTTCTCTTCTCTACTACTCTCTTCTCTAGGTTTCTCTTCTCTACTTTTTTCTTCGCTACTTTTCTCTTCTCTACTACTCTCTTCTCTATGTTTCTCTTCTCTACTTTTTTCTTCGCTACTTTTCTCTTCTCTACTACTCTCTTCTCTACTTTTCCCTTCTTTACTACTCTCTACTCTACTTTCTCTTCTCAGCTTTCTCTTCTCCATTTTCTCTACTACTCAGACTCACTACTCTACTTTCTCTTCTCTACTTTCTCTTCTCTACTTTCTCTTCTCTACTTTCTCTTCTCTACTTGCTCTACTTTTCTTTCTCTTCTCTACTTTCTCTTCTCTACTTTCTCTTCTCTACTTTCTCTACTTTTCTTTCTCTTCTCTACTTTCTCTACTCTACTTTATCTTCTCTATTTTTGTTTTCTACTTTCTCTTCTCTACTTTCTCTTCTCTACTTTCTCTACTTTTTCTTCTCTACTTTCTCTTCTCTACTTTCTCTTCTCTACTTTCTCTTCTCTACTTTTGTTTTCTACTTTCTCTTCTCTACTTTCTCTTCCCTACTTTCTCTTCTCTACTTTCTCTTCTCTACTTTCTCTTCTCTACTTTTGTTTTCTACTTTCTCTTCTCTACTTTATCTTCTCTACTTTTGTTTTCTACTTTCTCTTCTCTACTTTCTCTGCTCTTTTTTCTCTTCTCTACTTTCTCTTCTCTACTTTCTCTTCTCTACTTTCTCTTCTCTACTTTCTCTTCTCTACTTTCTCTTCTCTACCTTTGTTCTCTACTTTCTCTTCTCTACTTTCTCTTCTCTACTTTCTCTTCTCTACTTTCTCTTCTCTATTTTCTCTTCTCTACTTTTTCTACTTTTCTTTCTCTTCTCTACTTTCTCTTCTCTACTTTCTCTTCTCTACTTTTGTTTTCTACTTTCTCTTCTCTACTTTCTCTACTTTACTAATCTCTTCTTTTCTACTGGACCGTAACTCGGAGTTTCTCTATGAAACTTCCTTTGAAAAGTGAGGGGACCATCTCATTTTTCAGATCAAAGTCCACACACCAGCAATGTTCACCGCATTTATTTGCAATTGATTATCTTGCATTTTGTGCAAAAGTGTACTCTGCCACGAATTTCAGGCATCATCTTCTCCCTTCAAATTGCAACTGACTCACGTATTCTTGCTGGGCATTGTATGATCCACAACATCTTCAATGATGCATTGCAGATCTTTACATACCATAAGGGGTAGGCACATACAGGCAACCGACAATTTCATGCCTAAAGCATACCCCGACCCTTTCTTGATGTCAAATCACAATGTAAACGCTGTTTGAAAGAAAGCATGCCTAAAGCATGCCTAAATCCAAAACACCATGGAACGCTGATGGGAAAACGTCTCCTGACTGACATTTCTTGTCGCAAAAACATCCAAAAACCAATGGAACGCTAATGATCTAAATGCACCTTTGGGGATTCAAAACGGATGCCTTGGGGCTGGAGAACTGCATCTAAACGCTGCGAAAAC
>VSDK01005256.1:132836-136200 GCA_009767595.1 Symbiodinium kawagutii | reverse complement strand
CGGTTCAACTGACGGGGGTTTTCATGGATGGGTGTGTGGAATTGTGCGGACGGAATAGGCTGGCTTGGCTCGGGTCGGGCGGTTTGAGTCAGATAGAGAGGGGATGAATGACCATTCTCTACCTCACGAAACAACAATTCCCATACACGTCAAGCAAGATGTCATAACATGAAACAATCCCAGAATATCCCAGAATGCTGAAAAGCATTGTCTCCTTTCTTTATGTATTACGAGCCAACAAACTTCCTTCCTCAGCTTTGTTCCCTTTTTTGTGACGTCTTGTTCTTGGGTTCTTTATTGTTTTGCTTCTGTCCTCAACACAGTATATAAGAGTTTCAGAACTAAGCACCCTGATTGATGAGGTCGAATTTATTTGAGATTGAGCAGTGCTAGGATTTGGAGGGAATTGTGAATTGTGATCAAGATTTTGGCAAATTTTGACACTGTTTCAATTGCATGCTTTTGGAGCTCGGGCGAATAAGGGCTCTTGGCATCGGAAAAGTCTTTGGTCTTTGGATTTAGAGGTCTTAGGCTTGTGATTTGGAGGGTTTGGGAAAGATTCCAAGGGCTCTTGCAGTTTGGAGGGGTTAAGACGAAGTCTTTGTAGGGTTCTTCTGGTTTGAAGGGGTTTGGGCTTGAGATGTGGTTTGGGTACTGGGTTTCGGTATTGAAGGCTTTGGGTTTCTCGCGCTTTGTAGGGGGTAAAGCATGGTTTGACAGCCGGCGGTGCATGGGTAGCACAATCCGTTGAACACCAACTTTGCTGAGAATACAAAAGCACCTGCGTGGGGTCTGGGGTCACTTGCGCCCACAAAAATAAGGTCACTTGCGCACACATTCAACGTCAGTGAGTGGGGGTCACTCGCATACACAAAAAATGTCACTTGTGGTCACAGGCATCCGCAGTGCTGCAAATGGTGGCAGGCACACGAAAAGACGTTTAGGGTTTGAGTCTTGCGGGGTGGGGTGGGGTGGGGCATGCCAACATTCGAACAGACGTGCACACGTGCTACACGTACACGCATGTACCATCATCATGGATTGCTGAACTAGAGCCTAGAAGTGCACCGGCTCATACCAGAGGTCCACTGGACTGAAGAGCCCCAAAACCTTGCGCTATCAGGGAATAGAATAAGTGCACAAGCGACACCAAAATTGCGCGCACAAGCCACCTACGTGTGTTTCTTTTCAAATCGACATCGACCTTGGCAGCCGAGCGTCGACAACACTTTTGGAGATCGACTGTGACACACCCAGCCCGACCCGCCTTGCCGCAAACGTAGGAAGAGAATTCTTTTGCATCCAAAGCGTGGGGGGGGTTCTCGCCCTCAAACTGTTGCCCGTGAGCAAATGTGTACGTCCATCCCGGTGTTGAATTTGGCTGAACCTTGTCTTGATTCCAAGTTCCTTTCAGGCAATCTCCACTGGCATATTTGTAGATGCCCTTGCCATCCATGCTGCCATTCTTAAAGATGCCGTGATAGACATCACCATTCTGGAAGTACATTGTTCCCTTGCCCTGAGGTATCGATTCCTGAAGAACGCCCGAGTACAGGTTGCCATTTGACCAAACGATGTCCCCTTGACCGGTTGCGCAGGAAGCCCAAGGACAATTGCCGGACTCTGGCTTGCGAACTCTGATGAGGCCGTGGTTGAGATATGCGAAGAGACCTCATCCGACCAATTGAAATGCTGGAAGCTGTGGTGCTTGGCAATTATGGCAATTTTGCGAACTAAAAATGGTTGGGCATGGTATTTCGGAGGGGATCTTCTGAGCTTGCGACGACTTTCCGGCACATTCCTCACCTCCTTGAGACAGGCCTCATTAGCTTGCCCACCACAATTGCCGAAAAACTGCACTCCAATTGCCGTCGAGTGGCAGCTGATCCTGCCCAGAATCGGAACCAATCTCTACTACCTGCGCACAGTCAGAAGCATTGATTTCATAAACAAAATGAAGCTTGGAGGACATGCCTGCCATGATCAATACCCCACACTTGGTTAGCTCGGCGTAGTGCTCAAAGTGTTCGAGCCATGCCTCCTGAAAAACACATCAATAGCAGATTGGACTTTCAACATTACAAGGTAGCATGATGCAAGGATGCCCCTCATCAGTTTATGTGGCTGTGCAAGCTAAAGAATTGCAACCAAGTTGGTCCTGTCCATCATCCGTCTTTCCTAGACCTTGCTTGAGGCGGAGATCAAAGTCGGCGACCAACGTTTTCACTCCGTACCTCGGTCCAACATGCTAGCGTCCACCGTTTCTGCAATTTGTGGATCCCAAGCCAGGCGGCTTCTGCAGAGGTTCTTTTGGACGGAAAGGGCGATCACCCATCAATTCTGTCAATGCATCGTCAACACCGCTACCAAAAAAGCCAAACCCATCCACCTGGCACCAAGGTTTGAGCACATCACGAGAGTAAAGATTGCACATGTGCACCCTGTGTGTTTTCCTGAACAGAGCCCTTGGTCCGCCTCCAGGTAGTGCAATAGCTTTTGTGCATTTTCCGCGTCTGGCAGAAGATGCTCCCCCTTCGTCTTCCTTGCCGAACTTGGGTCCCATCGATCCGTGGAGTGCCATTTCTATAAGATTCTGGGTAGTGTGAAATGTGACTGGGATGCATGGAGAGAAAAAAACTACACACAGTAATCCATACCAAACGAGCGTCACTGTCACCGTGACTTGCCAGTGTTGCTAAAAAATCATCGGTAAGGACAAACAAACATGCACAGTAAGTCGCAAAACAAAATGCTGCACGAGACTCTCCAACTTCTCTTTGTTGATCTGCCTCAACCTTCCAGCATCCAAACTCGTAGTGCAGGAGACCAAGAACAACGCGCATTTGGCCTGAATACTGTGAAAGACCTTCGAGAAAAATCATGAAAATCACACTGTTTGCTTCACACTGTTTGCTTCACTCATGCCTATGTACAGTTGAGCTTGCAACCACTTCGTCATAAGGAAACTCACGTGCCTTACTTGCCAGGCAACTTTTCTGGTCTTTGAGTGCTGCATCAGTGGCAGCAACTTGTTGACATGGCAACAAACATGAACCAGAAGAAAAAAACACTGGTGGAAAAAAGTTGAGGGAGTTCAGAGATCGTATAGAAAGATAGATAGATAGATAGATAGATAGATAGATAGATAGATACATACATAGGTAGATAGATAGATAGATAGATAGATAGATAGATAGATAGAGAGATCGACAGACAGAGAGATATAGAGATAGACAGATAGATAGACAGACAGAGAGATAGACAGATAGACAGATAAACAGATAGACAGATCGACAGACAGAAAACAGACAGACAGAGAGATAGATAGACAGATAGATAGAAAGACCGATAGATAGATAAATAG
>VSDK01005256.1:107836-127836 GCA_009767595.1 Symbiodinium kawagutii | reverse complement strand
TCGTCGTTCTGGACGCTTTTGTCTGATTCTTTTGACTTGCAAAGGATGAACGTTGAGCATTGGCATATATCGGTTGAGTTGAAACCCCAACTCGCCAAGCAGAACTCCTTACCGAGCCCCAACGCAAAGAAAACGGGGCAAGTGAATGACATCGCTTCGTTTCAAGCATTCGCCCTTACAGATCTTACAAGGCAATTCTAGCCTTGGGGTCGTTCCCATCGCCTTGGGGCTCCCACCGTCATTGTCCTTCACATTTGTCCGAGCCTTCGCCGCCAGCAACCGCCACACCACCATCTCTCGGTTTTTGGCCGTTGCGGCCGCTGCCCAGTGGAGTGGTGTCTGACCTCGGTCGGCGCCCTGAGAATGCTACACCAGAGCCGAGCGCAGGCAGAATCGAGGCCCTGGCCGGTGTCAGCCTGAGCGTTCAGCTGGGCTCTTTGTCCCAGCAAATAAAAACACATTTCCCCTTGGCCACAACGCGCGGCATAGTGCAGTGGAGTTGCACCTCAGGTAGCGCCACACCCACCGAGCAATGCGAACAGGTGGGTTTGGTGGGCGGAAGTCTCCAGCAGCAAAGGGCCAAGCATCTGTTCCAATGAACGAAAAAGAAGAAGATGGATAAAATTGCGGGGAACGTGCTTTCATGGTTTGAGTCTGAGTTGTTCCAAAGATCAAACATGCAAACAAATCGAACAGTAGCATTCTTCAAAGCGCATTTCGACATCATTTGCCCACTGTTTGTATGTAATTCCCCACTCGTTCCTTCTTTTGCAGGTTCTACATTATCAACTTCTGTAGTTTTACGTCTCACAACCTGTGAGTTCTTGTGCGTTACCGTCCTTGTCAAATTTCCCTATCATTTTTTGAAAGAAATTTCTCACAATGATCTCTTTCTGGGACAGAGGGTTTTGGATCTATCTCTAGGTCTGCATTCCTCTGGAGAGACATATGGGACAGAGGATTTGTGGAAAAACAAGGCCTATTCGGCAACCTGCACAGGATGGTTTCTACTCTCCAAGCAGCAAAGTACCCAAAAAAAAATGGGTTTTCCAAACTGGTGCTGGTGGTCTTGCTGCTGCTGTTACTGCTGCTGTTCCTCCTCCTGTTGCTGCAATTGTTAGTTCCACCGGAAGCTCTGCCAACATATATTGTCAGGGTCAAGGCTCCTGCCATTGCGTTGCATATTGTTTCAGGGTTCACCTGGATTGTTGTCAGGGTCATTGTTGCACCCCTACCGTGTAAAAAAATTAAATGTTGTTTTTCTCTTGTCCCTGCTCGTACTCTCCCGCGCAACTGTTGTGCGGCGTGTCTCTTCGAACTGTCAAACGGCTCAAAAGCCCTGCGGGACCAACAAAACATTGTGCATTGTATGCACGGACAAGGCAATGGCATGCACAATACACTATTTTAACACATCCATCCATGAATTGATGCATACATACTTGCACGGCATACATCAAATACTCTGCACACATGATATGAATACAAATACATATCGATTCTTTTCATTCACTTAAACTTTTCGTATATGTTTTCATTCGACGATTTATGTTTTAAAAATTCATTCAGTTATGCATTTATTTCTGTATGTACTTATTTATTTGTTTATTTGTTGATTCATTCGTTCATTTATTCATGTTTTCTTTTTCATTTTTTCATTTATTAGTCTATTCATTTATTCGTCTTTTCTTTCATTCCCTAAATTATTATTCTTTTTTCATTGATGTGTTGGTTCGTGTATTCATTTATTGTTTATTTTCTTAATTCATTGATCTATCTATGCGTTTAATTTGCTGTTTTGTTCATCTATTCATTCATACACTAACTCATTTATTTTGGAACTGTTCATTTACGCATCAATTTCTTCGTTTAATCTGTTTATTTAAGATGGGGGCCCTCCCTTTTTCTGTCTGCATGGAAAATTTTTCTCGCAGCACGCATGCGTTGCACGAAAAGCTGCTCAAATTCACCCCGCAAAATGCTGCCCGGGCGGGCAGGGAGGGAGGCTTGAGCCTCCAGCAAAGCGGGCGACCATCTTAAAGCGCAAGATAAGGGCCCTCCCGGCCCTCCCTGGTTTCTCTCGCAGCACGCACGTTTTATGCGAAAAGCTGCTCAAATTTGCCATCCTCACCATCCCTTCCACCCACCGGCTTTTGCGAAGGAAATCCTGCATGCATTTTGCGGAGATTGTACCATGCGGCTGCAAGGATGCCACTATCCAGATAGCTCACACATCTGTCCAGCATAATTGCAAAACTGCGAGCGCAACGCTCAATCCGAAGGCGGGTCTTCTGAGGCGGCGTTATCAGGCCCACTAATTACGAATCTCCGCTCCAGCAACCTTGCGAAAGGTATCAGCAACGACATCCTTCTCCGTTGACGCAAGGAGGTCTGTTTCATCGTAAGCACCCCGAGCACGAGTGAGGGACGCAAAAGCAAAGCTTTGAAAGGGATCAACACCGCACAGCCCAGACAAAAGTAGCCATCAATCACCAACGCATCCCACGCCATGGACATTCGCGCAAGCCAACTCCCAAGGAAGCGAAATGAAGAGCACAACAAGCCTGCTTGCTGTAGAAGGTTCGCACGACTCTGCAGGGCGAACTCAACACCAAAGTGATCACCCTGAAAGAGCGACTTGAAGGAAGGGTAAACAACCTCAGGCAAAGCAGGGGAGCTTCTTCTTCAAGCGCCAGTCTTCCGGAAGTCATCGCCCAACAAGTCGCGACCACGAAGCTTGACACTGACACCAGCTTTCAAAGCCTCAAAAGCGCGAGTTCCCTCAAAGCACGAGAAAAGGTACGCATAGGGCAAGACGTTTGTTGCAGCACGCTCCCAGTAACAGCAGCTTGGCGGTAGAAGTCTCGGCGATCTGTCACACTCGCACGCGCGACATGAATGAACCTTGGCGCACGAGGCTGGGCCGGTTGGGCACCTTGCGGGGGAAACTCAGGAAGGTCACAATCATCAAGTGGAAGCTTACGCCGAAAGATTGCTGGCTCAACAAAAAGAAACCAAAGCACGCCATCAAAGTAATCCTGCATGGGCCATTTCCGTTCCCCCACCAACTTAAGCCGGTCAGCACACAAGGATTTATAGGGCTGCAACTCTGGACGCTCATCGATGGAGAAAAAGTCAGGATCACGAGACCAAGCTGTGTGAGATCCATTGAGGTAGGAAACCCGCAAGTCAGGACAAGCATTTGGCAGACGCTTCAACCTGCACAAGCTCAGGCGCTAATTCGGGCCCCAATCGGCAGGGACATATTGGATACACCTGGGCGTCACCACGCGCTGCAAAAAGTGAACGCAATCTCGAGAACACAGCAAATTGCTCAGGAGAAGGACACCTCCTCAACTCATCACATGAAGGCCACCTACCTAAAAAGAAAGTGTCCAAGACCAATACCCAGATATTCCAAAAGTCTGGGGCAAATGGCCCACTGATGCGGACTTTTTGCGTCAGCAAGAATTCTTCTCCTCTCCCCCCTGCTCGGAACAGCCACTGGAAACAGCAGCCTCAGCTACTGCAAGCCTCCTTCCTCCTCGTTCTGGAGCTGCTGATTTGCACCTCTTCCTCCTCCTTTGCCTTTCTTCTTCGGCACGGGCTTTGCTGAAGGCTCTGATGGATTTGGCTGCGACGCGAAAGGACCTGCTTTCGAAGTCATCTCCACTCTTTTTGCGCTGATCACATGAACTCCTTCACAAAAGCTAACGCCGCCGTGAGCCTTCTCGCCGGCTAAGGGAATAAAGGCGCGGGTGTTTGACAGGAGCTGAGGAGGCCTGTGGGCGAAGACCTGACTTGGGGGTTCCGTTTGAAGAAACAGCAGGTTGGCCAGACCGAAGCGGCCTCCATCTAGGCAGGCTTGATCTATCGAGACTGCCACAACAACAGTTGCACCGCGAGCCCCTTGAATGTTCTTGTCCTGAAGTAGTCCAAGATGGTCATGGCCTGCTCCTGAATTCCTCCAAGATCGCGGCACTTTCCATAGCCTCCGAAGCGCTTCAAGTAATTACTTCAACCCTGAAGCTCCTCTCTGATATAATTCCTGGTCGGACCCATCCTTCTCGCTATGAATTCATGGACTGAATTGAAGAACGTGCCTCACTGCGCGGCCACTTAAGCTTGAAGACGAGCCCGGCCTATGGCACCCTTGCGCTTGAACAGGAGGCCGCCCCCAAACCCAAGGAAGGATCCCCGCATTGCTCGCAAGTTGCGCCAGCAGGGCGGTCAGTGCTTGCGATTGAACCAGCACTGCACGAGCTAGAGGGTCTTGGGATGAAGTGGCTTGCAACTTCCTCTTGTTCGCCTTCAAATCCGCAAGAAGGTCTGGCCGAAGCTGAGGTCAACAAAGATGGCTTGCAGGAGTCGCGCCTCGGGTCAAACCCAAGTTGGTAGGCATAACCTTCTGGGATGGCAGCGCATGAGCCAAAGATTGAGCTGCTAGCGAGGGTGGGGCCGCCTTTGCCTTTCCAGCTGTTTTGTCATCCCCTGATTCATCTTCTTCAGCAACGGCCAAATTTGCACGGCTGACGGTCTCCGGATTGTTGGAGAATGAAGATCTTCGCCCATGGCGCCTTCCTCTCCTGGAGCCTCCTCCTCCGCAGAGAAATAGCCCAGCCCTGCACTTATAACGCCTCCTGGCCTCATCCGGTCCTCGACCATTGTGGCAATAAACGAAAAGGGAACGGAACGGGAACAAGCTGATTTGGACCGAAAGCGAAAGGAAGGACGACACCTTATCCAGGAACACGAACTGTGAAAGAATTGACTGGTCGAAGTCCGCCACCAAGAAATGTCTTCCCCCGTTTGTAGCAGAGAACCTCCTTCCAGTATGGCAGACGGGCACACAAAGACTTGAGACGGACCTGCAGGACCTGGAAATGCATCGGAATGTCCCACAGCCAAAATTTCTTCTGCAATCACACCCAGAGGGAGAACCGCCAAAAATCCAGCTGGCCGAGTCTCTGCAACCAGGAAGACCCCTTCCCCGGACTCCACTGCAACTGATGAACCGAACCATTCCAAGACATAGGGAACCAAGTCGGCATGAAGGGTACTTAAGTCTCCTACGGACCCCACAAGCTCCATGACTCCTCCGTCCTCGTCATTGCTTAGACGTTCAGACAAAAACAATGTCTGGAAATCCAGCAGCCTCAGCGTACACTCTTGCCTCAGTCTCACTGGCGAAGCCGTGCGGAACACGGTTGGTTGGGACAACCTAGGGGCACGCGGCACACAGTAGAATCGGGTATGCTTGGAGTGGCCACGCGCCCACAAGCCAGCAGTCCAAGCACGACCGACTCGGTCGGACCCCGGGGTAGCAGAACCACACAATTTGGATGAGTTGGCCAACAGCCGAACAGGGCACGAAGGAACCGAAGCAGAGATACGAGCACGGGTCTCAGAGACAGATGAGCCACCAACAGACGAGCCAGCAGCAGTACCAGGACCAGAGACAAACTGAAAAGGGACCTCAAATCCAGCCAAGCTCTCGGAAGGTTCCCAAGCCACAATGTGAGCAGCAGCACACACCTGGGCACAAGGCGGAGAGACGATAGTGACCTGGGTGCCCCCGGACAAGGAAACACGGGCCTCAACCTCTTGGTGGTTTTGGGGAGCCTCTGGTTGGCTCACGCAAGTAGGATGCCAAAAGTTGAGCCCACGACCTTATGGTGGGAGGAGATGACATCCAAGCAGGTGAGTGAGAACACCACCAGCCAGAAATCTACCACACAAACACCAGGGAGGACAGGATTCCAAGCAGCCAGCCAAGAAGCAACAGGAAACCGAGGATCCCAAAGCTAGGCTGGGTGCAGTAGGACGGGCAACCAACACTCCAGAAATTGGTCCTCGCACCCTCCAAGAGAAGACCTAGAACCGCCTGAGGGGACATAGAGGCTTGAGCCCCCAGCAAAGTCGGTGATCATCTTAAGGTGCTTTGATTGATGTATATATATGTTTAAAGTAATCCATACATTGAAAACTCTGCATGCAGTTCACGTTGCATACATGAAAAAACACAGATATTTCGCATGTGTACCTTCATATGCACGCGTGGGAAACGGCAAAACCATGTATGGCACAGCATACCATTGCCTACTCTCGGGTTTGGCCGGCCAAAGAGACATGTGGTCGCAGAAAACGATGAAAATGTGGAAATTAAAGGTTGTCAGTGGCATGGCTGGCCACACAAAAGCTGTTTGGTTCCAAAGGTTAGACTGTAAGAAAAACACAGGCATGGAGAACCCATGAGAATTGAAACTACGCAGACGCATTTGAACAAGAACCCTACACTGAGTAAACTGCATACCTGAATTGCAAGCACGCAAACAACACCCAAGAGCCACCTCCCCACTCGAACATCCGCACTGCTGGGCCGTCGGACCCTGCTGGCCCCCCCGCTGGCGCAGGGAGCCGGGCCGGCAGCGCAGCAGGTGGCTCACGACAGCGATGTGACCCTCTGCGGCCGCACGGAAAATGTTGCCACTGCCACATCGGTCTCGGTCTCGGCGTGTGGCAATGAAAAATGGCGGCGACCATGGCCCCCGTGAGGACGGATTTTTTGCGTTTGTGGGAACCATTGCAAAAGAAATATCCGCGCCCCCATTTGCCATTGGAGAGTTTGAGAATCTTGCATCCAGGAACCAGAGAAAGCTATTGGCATGATCATGGAAGCAACATGTCCTTGGCAAGCAAAACAAGCAAATGTTTGGTGAACAGTTTCTCCTAGACAGCAAGGAAAAGATTGGGTCCCCAAGACATCTGAGGGGCCCAGCAATTTTCCGCCGCATCTTTATCTTCTTGTTCTTGGCTCTTAGCTCCCTGTGCTGCCAGGCCAAAATGCTTATGAAACTGGACTAATTGATATGCAAAGCACCAAAATCCAGGCATTTGATGCAGCATCGCTGATTCGTACTTATTCAAGTCGTGATCCAAAGCATTCCAAAGCTCAATGACCAAAGATGCTCTCCGGTTTGGATGGTTCAAAGAATTCAAGGTGGCACAGGTTTCGCATTTCCAGCATTTCAGCCACCCAACAATGAATCAAGGACCTTTTGGCAGTGAGCAAACCGTGACCCCACATCTCGAGGTTTAAATCTTCAGATCGATTGATGGTAGTGAATTCCAAAGTTCCGAACATCTCTGAACCTTCAATTTCTCAACTGACTAAATGTTTGGGAATACCATAATAGTAGTGAACACGCCACTTGATCAAAAGGAACTTTTTACTGGAAAACATGGAACATATCAAAGTAGAAGGTTGGCGTCAAAGGCATGGGACCGTCTCTGAGCACTTTTTTTCAGAATTAAGCGCCGTATCCGGTCTGACAAATGATAAGAGTTCGAGCGTGTATACCTGATTGAATTTTGAGATGGCAACCAAGCAAACAGAATGAGATAGAAATACATATCCACTCTGCTCTTCAGCTATTCTTCTATACGGCTAAGTGTTCTTAATCCCCGTCACCGCAATGAAACCATCCAACAGGCTGGATCTTCGATCATGTTTTGACACATCGGGCAGCACCGTGAAAAAACGCGTTCAAGATTCAATCAAATCAGAATTGAAAATTATGAATTCTCAAAGGATCGTCATGCATGTGGTCAAACACAAAGACTCCTCTCCTGCCTTTGTATTCAACACAGCCAGGGCACTTCTTGCAACAATGTAGCAAAATCAGTGTAGCCCTTGTTCTTGGCAGCCTCCACTGGGGTCTGGCCTCAGCAACACTAAAACAGATCTTGGCCTCACGCAGCCGCTTTACTTTCATGGGTCGAGGAGACCTGGGGACAGGGGATAATAAGCAATCCACATTCACAACCGAAGCAGCAAAGCAGTCTGAGACTCGCAGATATAGACACAACGTCGACCATCTGAACCTTCTTAGAGCCCACGAAAAATCGGGAATTGAATTTTGGAGGTTGCCAAATATCCAGTATTGAAGATATGGAATTAGACATGATAACACATTATAAGCACCCACCACAATAGATTTGATAGGGCGAATTGAGACAAATAGAGGCGAATTGAATTGTAATTGGTCCAAGTGAAATCAGCCAAATCTTGCACCGTGTTGTATCACACTGGATTGATTCTTAGCTGGCTGTGCGCTTAAGTAAACAAATTGATGACCATGATTGATACTTTGTTGGACCTCAAAGATCGGGGCTCTGACAAGGCCCGCCCCGTCAGGAAACTGACAAATCCAAGTATTTTTCATGAAGTGCTTGGGCCTGGGAGTCCTGTTTCCATCGCATTGGATTTTGGGCCCCGGACCTGTGTCGTCCGGCCAATCCAGCCGAGCCCTTGCTGTCAGCAAACGCAACACCACCTCCTCTCGGTCTTTGTCCAGCGCTACGCGGATTGGTGTCTGGCCTGATTAGGGGCTCCGCAATGAAAGTGCAGAACCAGAGAAGCGCGAAACCAGCACTGAGGCCCCAGCTGGTCTGCGTCTGGGCATTGAGCTTGGCTCTGGCTTCCACAAGAACATCGCACATGTCAGCGTGGCCCGACTCTGCGGCCCGGTGTAGCGGGGTCCAACCTCAGGCAGCACCAGGCGAGATCCGGAGAGCTGGGTTCAGAAGAAGTGCTGGCACCTGACGAGTTTTGTCCACTGCACAACAGCATTAGTCTTGACGAAACCCTGAGCATTACTTGCGTCTACAGAGGTGTGTTGGTGCTGTGCAAGTTCTGATACTACAGGATATTTAGCTAAGTTGTTCGTTATATGCCTAAAGGAGCAACCATTTGTGGGTTGAAAATGACCAGCACAAATATTGCACGCACAAACACTTGCAAAAAAAGCGCAGTGCTGGTTAGAAAGTTTCACCTTTTTTTCGGCTGGGATTAAAACGGGCTGTGCCAGAGAGATTTTGTGATGTTTCGAGCCTAAGGTGTTTGCTTTCTGCCTGGGTGGAGGCAACTTCATATAAGGCTTTCGACGCCGCTCAATTGAGGACACTTAGTATATCACTCTTTGAACTCAAAATTAGCCAGCCGATGACCCCCGCTATCAAGATGTGCCGGACAGAAGCAACAGAAACCTTTCGCTGGAATTTTGGGCAGGAGGGCTCGCAGCCTGCTGCAAAGTCAAATTTTGCGACGAGCATGCCCATTCTTCTGGAAAAAGTAGTTAGACATTATCCTGGTTTTCAAAATATGGTGCAAGTACCCTCAGCCCCTTCAGCCATCCAGAGGCAAATGCTGTCCCAGACCGCCAGTCAGTACATATGTGCAAACATTACATGGGTGTTGATCAAAATGAAAGTTGCTGTGGTAGGTACAATCGCCGATCAACCGCCAACCAACTGCAATCCCAAACGTGACAATCGCGAAAGGGTTTCGTCTTACAAGTCAAGCCTGTACAGGCAAGACATGGCATGGGCTAGTGACTGTGTTGGGGGGTTCGTTAATCGCCTCACAATCACGGATTGTCCAATCAAAGCAAAACCATGTCTACCAACAGATTGGCATCGCAGATGCTGTCTGACTTGGAAGTTTGAAGTTGATACTGTTACATTATGTGTTTTGCTTGGTATTGACAACTTGAAACCGGTTGCCGCACAGACAAAGCCTTTGATTAATAGGACAAGGTTCGGCAACATCAAGTCAAAAACAGTTTGTCCCAGCACCAAGGAAGGTACTTTAACATGACTTTCAATAAAGGGTGAAAAACAGCACAATGCCAAGCCCAGCACGCAAGACTACAGCATACACAAATATTAGAATGTATGGTTTTCTCCCATATGCACAGTAGATGACTGCATCAATCGGTAAACAATCACCTATCAATGACGATGCGGTGTTTGACAATGTCGGATGTCAAGATTCATGACTAACAGATTTGCATTTGCGATCGGATCCCGCATATTGTGCATATTTGCCATGCATTCGTCCAACCATCGTCCATCACCATCATTTCATGTTCCAAATGCTCTTACCTCATCTTCCTTCATTCAAAGAAACAATACCGGTCTCATCATCTTTCATCTATGTTCATTCAACATCCTGCAAACTTTCACCCAAAGTCTTTGGCATCAAAAACAAAACTTTTCCAAACTTACTTGGACATCGTTTTCAAAAACTCAAGCAATTTGACTATGTAACATCAGGGCAGCCCTGTGCGAGGAATGCAGTCAAAGCCTATCAAGAATGGATTCCCCGCTCTTGCCTAAAATTGAAGCACTTGAAATTGAAACATATTTGGAAGGGTCAGAGGCTCCTTCAAACATGTTTTCACGACTATCACCATTGGGGGTCAGAAAAGAAAATTCCAAAAAAGGATCTTGCACCATGTTAGGCAAGTACGGCCAAAAACACTCATGTGAAAAGAAGCACCCGCTGTTCCAAAGGAAGCAGCTTCCGAAGTCACTGTGATATTTGGTTATCACTGCCCCATCTCGGGGTAGGGCATATACAAACCTCAAGGGTTCGTTTCCTTCGCGTATCTCTCATCCACCCCCTGCGATGCAGCATCAGATCGAGGGACCGTAGCCAGACCTCCAGTGAATGAGGCATGAAAAGGAACCGCGTCGTTGCGGGGATTCTTCGCCACCGCCTCTGCTTGGGCTGGCCTCTGCATCTGCCACCTGCCTCTTTGGTGCCTCTGTGGCATTCACATCGGCTAGTGCTGCCAACAGCTCACGGCAGACATCGATGTGATTTCTGGCTGCTGCGCAGTGCAATGCCGAGAAACCTTGGCAGGAGCAGCCATGCGCTTGCAAGAGATTGCAAGAGAATGTCCAACGTGGGAAATGGATCGAGGTTTGGAGATGTCCAGGTCACTAGCCTTCGGCTCCTCTCTGGCCATTACCATTTTCATGTAGGTGACGGAAATGTATATTTGAACCAAATGTTTCCAAAAGACTCAGAGACTCTTAAAGTAAACCTGCAAAATGACAAACAAACCATTAATTATACATAGACAACTACAAGTTGTATCAAGTTGTGTCTTGCAAACAAATCCAGCTTCAACGCAACCAGCACCAAACACGCAAGACATCACAAGTTCGGTGCATCAGTGCATCTCGGAGCATCACACTGCTGAGGCACTGGGCCTCCGGACCCATCTTGTCCTTGTACGTCACCAGGTCTTTGCGCTGGCGGAGCATGTAGCGGACGACGGTGGCCTTTCCCTGTTTGGCCGCTTCAAAGATGTCTTCTTCGATGTTGATGTCTTTGGAGGCTTCGGATCCTCGGAGGGGGCGGACCATGGTGATGCCGGCTCCAAAAGAATGAATTTTTGTTTTGAGAACGAGCCGATTCGGACAACAATATAGTTCCGTTCGAAATATCAAGAATTGATCCTCGTTGAACAATCAAAAAGGCAAGGGAAGTTGCAGCAATCGTGATGTGTCCAATGCAATATGTGGATGTTCCGATCTGGCACTCACATATCTTGAACATGTGTTGCAGGGTTCAGAGTTTTAGTTGTGTCGGTTT
This sequence comes from Symbiodinium kawagutii, assembly GCA_009767595.1. Taxonomy (NCBI): domain Eukaryota; class Dinophyceae; order Suessiales; family Symbiodiniaceae; genus Symbiodinium; species Symbiodinium kawagutii. The sequence continues at coordinate 116,390 of VSDK01005256.1, read as the reverse complement.
AAACCATCTTGACACATGTTCGCTGCAACCCTGACGTTTGTCCACCACGGATCCTGTATATTCCTTGAATTGCTCAAATCCCTGCGCACGGCAAGCATATTAAAACATTCCAAGACAACAAAGCACTGTATAGCAAGTGTTTCCGTTGACGCTCTGGTGACAAACAAATCAGTGACGTTCACATAACATTCTCTGGGTTTGCGAATTGGCGGTGGTCAAACGTCCGGGTTGCCGGGCACATAACAATGTTTTCCTGACACAGTGCAAAAATGCATTAATACAATGGCATACTGTCTGAATGCGTTCGGTTTTGTTGGACCGATATGTTTTTTCTGTGGCGTCGAATTGGCATTCAATCTGCGTGAGACCGGGTGGAACCTATATAGTTTGTTGAACATGCGCTCCGCAAGCGTTGGACGAGTTCTTCGAGTGATCGCACGAAGCTCACGATCGATCAAAGTGCCCACACTGCATTACTCAAAGTACATTTTAAAACGAGAAAAACAGAACACCAAAAAAAAGTGTGCACAAGGTGCGATCCAAATGGGTCAGGGGTGTCATGAGGTGTCGAAGAGGGGAGGTGCGACAACATACATACAATGTGCATGCACTATGCACATACGTTTCGAAATAACAATTTGTGTTGCTTGCCCTGTGTTACGCAACTGACGCATATCCATCTATAGTCAGGGACCGGTTTTTGACTTCACAGATCCAACTCACACAATTGCTCTGCAACAAGGCAGAGGGCCACCACCCACCCATGTATCCTGTTGCGTACGTCCATGTTGAACAATGTTGAACACATGCTGCAACAAACATAGAACTCCAGGAACGTCGGAATGTGCCACTGGGGAAAAACAACAAAAGAATTGGAAAAAAATCACTGGACAATTTGTGCAATCATTTCCGCAGACCTGGAAGTTCCAGCAACAAGAAGCATGTAATACATTGTGGCCCGAAATCTCCATTGCATATCATACAACAATACACTTAGTGCCCTAAACAATCCCAAACACCAGAAAAAAAATCTCTCACCGTGACGGACCCTGAGCATCAACAAGGAGAAAACACCAGGTAAAGAAACCCTCAAAGAAACATCTGCTGGAGACGTTGAGAATCAGCCATGGACTGCATGATCCTGCACGCCACCAAATATTTTGTGAACAATTTCTGTCAAACAACCCGAAACATGTTCAGTCTCGGAGACATCTGAGGAACCTCTCTTAGCAGTTTCTTCGTTGATCCACGTTTTTGCCTCTTCTTCATCTCTCCGTTCTCTCCTCTCCTGTGCCACCGGGTGCAAGCGTTTGTGAAACTGAAACGTTTGGAAAGCATACAGGCCAAAATCCACAGATTGAGGTGATGTCTCTGTCTCAGTATCTGTTTTGTATTCAAGATGTGACCCAAGGCTCAGGTTTCAATGGTTTCAAGAATTCAAGGTGGTCCATGATTAATGCTTGAAGGGGTCCAGCCGATCAGCGATATTTGCGTTTGGGAATTCCAAAGTTCCAAGGTTTCAAAATCACAAAGTTCCAAGTTCAAAGGACTCTGTCCAACTCTAATACCGGAATTTGAAAGGGTCAAATTTTCAACATCCAATCATGTAAAACTACTTCTAGTTTCCGTTCCGCGTTTAGAACCTGAATAGATGCAACTATTTTCACATTCAAAGGTTTCCTGGCAATGTAAACCTTCGCCGCTTCACAAATTTGACCCAAACACAGTCTTCTCAAGTGACCACGCACGGTGCTGCAAGGACTAAGCCTCGTCGTCTGGGTGAAATGCGAGATCAAGACCATGGTTGGCCTTGCAGTTGCTGGGAAGGGTTCCAAAAACGTGTTTAACTTTAAACGTTCCCATCGGCCAACAACTATCTATAAGTCTATCAATGGTGTGTTGTCGACGTGTTGGTTCCGGAGAATGTCAAAAAGTAACAATTCAATCGGGGCCCCTCTCAGCGAATTTACGTTCACTGCTTGCCTGTTCCCTTTATCGTGTTCGAAAAAAAAACCGCTGGCAAACGAGAAGGATGCCTAAATTCTCAATGATCAGAATATCATGATGTGCGATGCTAGAATATCATTTTGGAAGACAGAAGGTCCTCTCTCGCCTCATTCCACACTCATGCGGCCAAGGCACTACTGACTCAAGCAATTTAACGATTTCGGTGTGGTTCTTCTTTTTCGCAAACTTCAACGGGGTCCAGCCTGGGAAATCCAAAGACAGATCCTGGCCTCACACAGCTGCTCTACCTTGCTTTTCTTGCCAGAAAATGAATCTGCCAGGAACCAGGTTTTGGACACCGCTGCCTATACGTGCCCTGATGCAACTTGCGCAGGACAGATGAACACTGAGCATATGTTTTTTTTTTCTGCATGCAAAGCAACACTCTGAGGTCCAAGCAAGTTACACTCCACTCATCCATGAGGATGAAAAATTTGACATGTATAAAAAGAATTATGTTCGAAAAATGTATCTGGCAGAACGTGATCCTTCAGCAGACTGTTTGGCCAGCAACCGTAAAACTCTGTTCCACTCCAAAGGTACACTTTCGCTTCTACCCTCATGGCGGATACGGTTGATCAAAGTGTAAAAAGCGTGGATTCCAGTGGCCATACGACAGGCTTCTTGTTGCGTCATAACTTCTTCACACAGGAAAAATGATGTTGGAGAGCGAGAGCACTGAATACCTAACCCATTGGGTTGGCGTAAAGTCGCGAAGGACCAGAAAATCTTGCAACGACAGTAATGTTCAAGAGAGTCCATAGCTCCACGACATCCCAAGACACACCCACCACTGGCCGACCAGGTTTCCAAAGTTTTCATGCGCCTATCTGTGCACCAACCATTCCACAGCGTGCGAAACATTGTAAACATAACCCTGGGGGTACACTCTTGGGAGATGGAACGCAACCTTCTCTGTACTCTTCTCGCCAATTTGTCGCCCATCCCAGGAACGTTCCATCTAGCCAACTTGTCCCGCAACCTGAACAAAGGAAAATAAGAGTGTGGTCTAGCATGTTTGAGGGCAACCAGGATCGCATTCTGGACCTTTACAGCATCCTTCTTCTTGCTGGCGCAAAAATCTGCACATATCCCTTCCACGTCTACATTGCAACCTCTGGCAAATAAAACCGCGTCCCAAATCACAGAAAAATGGGAATATTGACGCCAAGAAGGAAAAGGACGATAAGTCGAATGCAGCCAACAACTTTCAAGTTCGGAGTGGGAAGACTCTGCATGCTGCGCAATTTGACACCAAACCCGGACACGGATGGCAACAGACAAATTGCTGAGATCGTCCAATTCCAAAGGGTAATTCCAGGATGATTTCAAATTTTCTGCATCAGCTTTGGACAGCCAATTCCCAGGTCCAACGAACAATCTTCTACGTGCCAAATCCTCTAGCTTGTGCATTTCAGAAGGTAAAGGAAACACCTGCATCAGAAACATGAGCACGGTGATCACACAGGACTTGTACGCTTTCAAAGCCAGCAGTGGACCAGTGGGAAGACCACACCATAAACGCAGCCTCTCCTCGAATTTCTTGCATGGACCATCCCAGCATAGGGTGAAACTATTGGGGCCCAAACAAACACCCAAATACTTTTCAGTAAATTCAATGCGAACTGATTTCCACCGGGGGCAAATTTCCCTGACAAGATTTCGCAAATTCTCACGGCACACATTATTCCAGAGTGGGATGAGGACAGTTTTGTTGATGTTGAGTTTCAAAGCCGAAACCTCTCCAAATTCCCAGAAAACTTCCGCCAAGTGGGGCAGACATTGAACCCAATTGTGCACCACTGCCGCAATGTCATCTGCAAATGCCCTTACAAGTCCCAGGGCAAAGAAAGCAAGCCCAACTCTTTCCAGGGAAGTTTCAAATAGTTTCAAGAAGGCAATGTAACAAAAGTGGTGGTGCTTCGCAAATGATTTACCGTTGAAATCATCGAGCCAGGTACAAACATGTACAGACTATCATCAAAATAATGTGGGCAATCAACCGCAGTTGCCTGAGAAGGGGGGACCAACTGCAGCAAACTTGATTTCATGTCTTTTCATCACGCCTTGCCTCCACCTTCCTGCTACAGTACTTACATCAACACGTTTTGCCACAACTTCACCTGAACAAGCATTGAGCATCGTTTCGGAGGGATTTCCCCATCTAGCTCACATCGATGTCCACTTGTGCACAAATGACTTCAACCACTTTTGCCCAAGTTAGTTGATTCTGCCTCCCTTCACTGTCTCCGAGATCAGACGTTTTTCCAACCCATTGACAGAGACCCCATCTCAACGCACCCTTGTGATGCCCCCGCAGACTTTGAAAAGATGTTGCTACAGCAAATTGTCCCGCACACAGCCGGATACATCCATGATCTTGTTTCCACTTATGTCATTTTCATATGTTTGCTGGAAGCCATTTAACATCATAATATGTGTTCAAGATCATCAGTCCCCCAATCCGAACACTCCTATCACTCAATTTTACTCGGTGATCCATTCATGCTGCACACTACTGAAGAACACCAGCTCACGCTTCAAAATCATAACACAAGCTACAACTAGTCATTCTTAGTCGTTGCTGGTTCAGAGCTACAAATCCTTTCGAAGTCCTGCAACACTCCAGTTTTGAAATCTTTGATTGAAACCATTCAACGTCAGTGTTTGCTTTCAAGATGAGAAGGGCCTGTTCTTCATTCTTCAATAAATGATCCAGTCAACTCTGCAATTGGCGCGTTCAAAGATCCCGTGGTTGAAGCCATTCAACACTATCACTTGTTTTCAAACTTTATACCGCTCCCAGGTCCCAAATCCGAACCCTGATTCAAGGAAATCTAAGAGTCCAAGAGTAACAGAAAAAGAAAGTTGTAGTTCTTGAACGTTTTGCTGCCCAGTATGGTTCATGTCCTTTGACTTATGAGCACATTAATACTATTAGCTATTTGTTTGAAACCTTTCAATACAAAATATGTTCTTGCAAATTAGTGTTTGTTCAACATTTGAAGACTAAAAATTGCATTGTCAAAATGTTTGGCATGTCGAGGGTGGTTTTGGCATGCCTCTGCAACTTATAGCTTGACAACTTTCTACCTACACCCGCGGCTCCCCACAAGCAGTTCTTACAAGACCATCGTCAAGACCATTCTCATTTTTTTCAATACTGAGTTTTGAGAATTCAAGCACTAAACGAATTTTAAAGCTCAAATAAATGATTACTTTTGAGAAAATATACATTAGACAACTTCATACTAAATCATTCCCCACCTGCCAGGCGAGGAGTGTTAGATCTTATCAGAGTTGTCTTCTCCTCATCCTTGCTCTTGCCCTCCCCCTCTTCAAGATCCAACCATGGGCTCCAGATTGCAGTAGGCACTGCCGGACCCGAACCGTCAGCTCCGGATCGCAGCGGGCACCGCCAGACCCTGACCCCCAAAAGCCTATCTAATTTTTTGGCACTTCGACAGAACAATTTTGGGATTTCATTGGCATGTCGATGCTCACTTTTGGCATATCGACGGTCATCTTGGCATGTTGGCGGGACCGATCCCAATCACAAAGACGAAATAGCTGAAGAACCAAAAACCTGTTTTTCATTAATCCGGGAAATGTTGCAAAAGGGTCAACTTGAAAGACCACTAACACACCTTGGAATAACAAGAAACAAATAGAAATAACATTGCCCAAGTTCCAGACATGAAATTTTGAATATACATTTTGATTTATATGCTCTTATGAAAATATGTGTTGGTAGATTCTTTGGAATTATATGTCGAAGAATTGGCGGGGTCAGCCATGACTCCCCTGTGGGAAAAGTGTTTTCTAACTCTCAAACCTCAAAAATCCAGGCTCTGCCCTGGCCTGCCCCCAAAACGAAGTGTTAAAGAACGGAACACTCTGGTATCTGACCCTACATATGTTTTTCTTGATTGTCTGGGCGGCGGGGTCCAGTCCTTCGGTTCTGGGCGCCCTCACCTTTGCTGTCCTCCAAGTTCAAATCAGCCCGGTGACGCAGCAAACACCGCACGATCGCCATTTGGTCTTTGGCCGCTGCCAAAAACAGTGGTGTTTCGCCTCAGCATTTTCAGTGTTCCACTAGAGCCAAGCGCTGCTGAAAGTACAGAGGCCCCGGCCGTTGTTTGTCTGGGCATTGAGATCCGCCTTTTGGCCCGCTAAACAACTGCACGTTGTTTTTTGTCCACGCGATGCAGCCCAATGCAATGGAGTATAACCTGAGGCAACACCAAGCGAGATACCAACCGCTGGGTTCAGCATGTGACAATTGGAAAAGTCAATGATTCTGCATTGGTTCCAAACTTTTTGGCACAGACAATGGTGATGGCTGAAAACCACCCGCACCACCTTGCCGGTGATGGCGTGTTTGTCGGAGCATGATCAGGAAATACAAAATACAAAAAGTGTTTCCAATAACAATTTCTATGAACAGGCATACGTCCCCAATGTAAAGTTTGTTTTAACGAAAGGCTTTTTTGGGGGCCTAGTGTTGTCTCTTCGTCTGTTTCATGCAGAGCCCTCTCGTCCTGGAAGCAACCAAGCGCAGAGGCACTCGCAGACTCTAATACTTGATTCTCCATTGCATGCCGCCTAGTTCACTTGGGTACCAATCAGGAATCATTTCTGTGAAAGCACTGGTCCTATATCATATCCGCCGACCCCTGCCGTCGCCAAGGCAGGGGCGGCACCTGGGAACACCGGAGGTGTGGAACCCTCCTTTTGCCAGCCTTCAAAACGCTTGGAAAGCTTCTTGGTACGCCCAACTCCGCGGGCAAAAGGCACCAAGGCCAGAGCAATTGTTCCTTATATCAATTGCTTCATTCAGTTGGATGGTAAGCAATCTTATTACCTGGTATCTGATCGTCTTCGCTCCCCTATATTTCTGATCAATGGGGACATCCTTGGCAAATGCTTTGGCATTTGTGGCCACCCCGCTCTCCAGAGAGAAGGGGGTCGGCGGCACCTGGGCGTTAGCCCATTCTATAATATATGCATGTTGCGTATACACTGCGTACATGTGTATGGTATGCGGGCAGGAATCTGTTGCCCCGCAAAATGTACACCGAGTCAGGTCGCAGAACCACGCAATAGCGATAAAAAATGGATGATGTGAACGAAACACCAGAAATAGCGATGAAACACCAATTGCGACCTGAGTCGCCAAAACCATCCGGAGGGCATGAGCGGACCCCTTACAAAGAGAGAGAGAGAGAGCATATACATATACCACACAAAAGGAACTTGGGTGAGCACTGTCAAGTATGGAACATGGAGGAGACGGAGGCGGAGGACGACGAGGCAGAGAAGGAGGAGGAGGAGCATCAACAACAGAACTCCACGCCAACGTGCGGGAAAAAAACAAAAATGTGGAGAACAGTCAAAAGCCAAGCAGCATAAGAAAGCGGAGCTCTTGCACTTAAAGGACTTACAAATACTGTATTGCGATGGATTGCGCCCCCTCCCAGAGAAGCTCGGTTCATTCCTGTAAGTCATTTTTTGCTTTGCTAAGGCCCCGGCCCTTGTCCTCTGTGGCATTGATACTGGCACGCTTTGTCAGCAGAAGCTGGCACAGACCGGCATAGCCACGCCATGCAGCGCAATGAAGAGGAGTGCAACCTGAGGCAGCACCACACCCAGTGAGATTCGAAGAGCTGGGTTTGAGGCATTGGCACGGACAACGTGTGAAAAATGGTGATAGCGCATCACCGCTCACGCTTTACCGATTTGCGCTGGTCTTTGTTGTATAGCTTGACATTGACATCTCAGAACATATCAATCGACGTCAATCGAGCTCTAGGTCGCAGCACTAGTCTTCTGACCCTCTTTGGCTATGAGAATAATCGCAGGCCATCATCGTCCATGCAAATGAAATTATCTAAGTATGTATTGAGGGCATGTGTGACTGTTGTAGGCCGTCATGACACTCTGGTTGATTGTTGCTAATTGTCAATCAAATTTGACTGCGCAAGCACATGAGATGCTGTCAAAATTATTGTCCATTGATTATGTATTCGAGTGATGGTCCGGATCTGGAATTTGCATGAAACCATGGGAAACGACAAGGACTCACAAAATAGCGATAACTTTTTGCATATGCGTGTATTGATGGATCCGATTTTAGTGGTAGCGATTTCATGTTTTTGAGCTCCTGACTTGGGGGTAAGCCTTCCAGGGGGTCGAAGCGATTGCCATTGTGCTTTGGTGATTTGCATTGTTTTGGCATTGAGATGCATTGAGTATTCATCCTTAGATCATGTCTTTTGGTTGGCTTTCCCTTCATCAAGAGATGTCAATTCTAATTACCTCTAAGTGCAAAAGCCAATGCCTTTTCACGGCTTTGATGTAGTTCTTGTGTGGCTGTCTGCTTGCGTTACTGCTGCATGTGTTTCTGCTGAATGTGTTTCTTTTTCTCCTTTTGTTGTTGCTGCTGCATCTGTTCCTGTAGCGTGTGTTTCTTCGTCTTCCTCATCCTCTTCTACTTCTGCTGCTGCTGGTGCTGCTTCTGCTGCTGCTGGCGCCGCCCCCGCCCCTG
>VSDK01005256.1:65705-107776 GCA_009767595.1 Symbiodinium kawagutii | reverse complement strand
GTGTTCCTTCCCCCCTGCCCCCGCCCCCGCCCCTGCCGCTGCCGGTGCCGCTGCTGCTGCTTGTGTTGCTTGTGAAGTGTGTTAGAAAGGCGGCAAGTTCTCCTGCTGGAGTATCCAGCCGTATCCTCCTCCATGTCGAGCGATTTTAGCGATAACCCTGGCGATAACCAACTCTTCACAAAGTATGCCTGGCAGACTCACGCGCCCACACTGACTTCGGAGACATGTACCCAGCAGCCAGAGAAGCAGAAGCAAATACAGTAGTAGAATGATGGCCAGATAGAAAGCAATGTGAACCCACACCAAGAACAGCAACGATGACAACTGTGACAAGGATCTCAGTAGTCATCGTCACCACCATCACCATCATCATCACCAAAAGCAACAGCCACAAGCAGGCAGAGAAACAGTAGCGCGCCTCTGGCAACCTTAATATGTAAATTGTTCTTGGGTATACAATTTTTGGAATCAGCCGTCCAAAGCCGCAAAGAGACTAGAGTCTTCAGTACTATCTTTTGTGAATGTAAACCTGCCGGCAGTGATGAGATATTGACTGTTGCAGCAGCAACAGCAGTGACAGCAAAGACAAGTGAACAAGAGATCGCAGACGTCGACCCACAGAATAGTGAACATCATCGATGACATTTGCCAGTTAGCATTTCACATGCTGAGAACTGATAATCATCGGATGTTATGGATGTAGAAGACTCACCCACTGACCCATTGTATTGCCTCATATGCAGACATCATCTCAGAGCTGCCTTTCTGGTGGGGCACCTGCACTGCCGCTGCTGAGGCACTGGGCCACCGGACCCAAGTCATCCCGGCGGTGCAACGCATTGGGATCCTCAAGGAGCATTTCTGAAACGACGTCTTCCTGTCCCTTCTTGGCCGCATCGTGGATGTTGCCTCAGACTCGGAGGCCGTGGCATGTTTTATACTGAGGGATGGCAGTGCATCGCCCCCAAAGAACATGGATTTTTAGATTCTTGGTAACAGAAACTGAATGGTTTAAGATAAAATGGCGTCTGCTTTCCATACAAGCAACTGGAAGGTTTACACTGTCTCAAATGGTTGCTGCACTGACAAATTATAATGTATCCGCAACAATACGGCCATGCTATGCTCTTGCAATCACCTATCTCGAACATGCGTTGCAGGCTTCAAAGTTTCTGCTCGGCCTGCTCAGCAACTTTAGGGGAAACAAACAAACAAACAAACAAACAAACAAACAAACAAACAAACAAACAAACAAACAAGAAAACAAACAAACAAACAAACAAACAAACAAACAAACAAACAAACAAACAAACAAACAAACAAACAAACAAATAAACACCATGTGAATATCTGGTCCTGCCCCGACCTACCTGCTCCTCCTCCCCCCCTTCCTCCTCCTCCTCTTCCTTTTTCTTCCTTCGGTTTCCGTTCTATCAACCATCACACAATCACATCATAATGTTAAGCACCACACTCACTGCATCGTCATTTTCAACAACATCATCACCACCGTCACGGTCGCAGAGTCAACATCAGCGGCAGCGGCAGCGGCAGCATCATCATCATCATCATCGTCGTCGCCCTCGTCGTCGTCATCATCATCATCGTCGTCGCCCTCGTCGTCGTCATCATCATCATCGTCGTCGCCCTCGTCGTCGTCATCATCATCATCGTCGTCGCCCTCGTCGTCGTCATCATCATCATCGTCGTCGCCCTCGTCGTCGTCATCATCATCATCGTCGTCGCCCTCGTCGTCGTCATCATCATCATCGTCGTCATCATCACCATCATCATCATCATCATCATCATCACTCCACTCACGGCAAAGCATGTTGTATATGGGATGTCCCACATAGGGCAGCCTGAAACCATCCACACGTGTTAAAGTGATGTGTGAATTCAAGTGTTTCTTGGTGTTGACACCGGTTGACGGCAACTGCTTGCGGCTGCCAGGATCACAGAATTCATTGGACTTGCCTAGCAAAAGCTCAACCATGCCAACCGTGCCATCTCGCTACATCTTCGTAAATGAATTCAATCATACCAAAAAAATTGCGCATTCTGGGCATCAATTAGTGCAAGAATTGGTTTTTGGTTCCAACATGTTGCATCCTGTGCAGGCGAAGCACCGAACCGGTCCATTTTTTGCAAACTCGATGATGGTTCACATTGGGGCCTGGCCACAGGGTCACTCGGCGATCCACAGAGCCCCGGGTCAGAAGATTCATTGTCCCAAAATCAAGAAGTCCACTTGAGAAATCTCATCAGTTGCCGACATTTCAGATGACTTCAGATCCAGTTCATGGATTTGTTATACATAGACGTTAGATCCATCATCCAACCAAATGGATTGAAGCACTTCAAATTCCATGTCGAGGCTTCTCCCCAAACACCTTGCCGATGACCCGCCACAGCGCACCCATGAAAGTCGGTCATGCACGGCGAGGCGTTGTTGCTGGGCGTCAGGGCCTAGCCAAGGGTTCTTCGGCCACTACAAGCGCATAATGGCTGTTCTCATGATGGCCAATAGTGGCTTAACACCATGAATGACTAATGAAGGTTGATCATGGTCAACAATGGGTGATGATAGTTAACAATGACGGTTGAAAACTATTGATAATGAATAATGACTATAATATTTGTTCCCCGCAAAAGAGGTTGCTTCCCGGCTGAACCATCATTGAGTGTTGGGTGGGGATGCAGCCATCGTGGACTCCCCGCCCCACTTTGCAGCCTGTGTAACAACCAACGGTAAATACTGACCGGTACCCGATGCTTGGAAATCAATCATACGCCAGTTGGTTAGGCCGGTATCTGCTATATGGTTTATATCCAATAGAAAATGAGCTCCCTTGGGTTTTCACTGATGGAGAAATATTGGCCCATGAACCATAGGTGAACAATAAATATCCCGCAAGAGACCCCGAACAGTCTGGTGAGGGGAACTGGGAAAAGGGTGCAGTATCACCCATATGAGAGCTAAATGTGAGAGCACACAAATGTGAGCGCGCATAAAAGAGCACACATATGAGAGCGCACAACAAGAGCACACATATGAGCGCGCGAATGTGAGAGCGCACATATGAGAGCACACGTGTGAGAACACACATTAGAGAACATAAATGTGAAAACACACATATGAGAGCACACATGTGAGATCGCACAAATAAGAGCATACATGTGAGGGCACACATCTGAGAGCACACATGTGAGAGGACACATGTGAGAACACAAGGGTGAGAGCGCACGAATGAGATCACAAATATGAGAGCACACATGTGCGAGCACACATGTGAGAGCACACGTATGAGAGCGTACAAATGAGAGCACACATAAGAGGACACATCTGTGAAAGCACACATGTGGGAGCAGAAAAATCAGAGCACACATATGAGAGCACACATCTGAGAGCGCAAGGGTGAGAGCACACATGTGAGAGCACACATATGAGAGCACACATATGAAAGCACAAGGGTGAGAGCACACATCTGAGAGCTAACATGTGAGAGCACACATATGAGAGCACACATCTGGGAGCACAAATGTGAAAGCACACATCTGAGAGCACACATGTGAGAGCACGCATTATGAGAGCACAAGGGTGAGAGCACACATATGAGAGGACACATCTGAGAGCACACATCTGAGAGCAGAAAAATGAGGGTACATATATCAGAGCACACATATCAGAGCACACATATCAAAGCACACATATGAGAGCACACATATGAGAGGGTACAAATGAGAGCACACATATGAGAGCACACATCTGAGAGCACACATCTGAGAGCACACATTTGAGAGCACACATCTGTGAAAGCACACATGTGAGAGCACACATGTGAGAGCACACATGTGAGAGCACACATTTGACAGCACACATGCGAGATCACACATGTGAGAGCACACAAATGAGAGAAAACATATGAGAGCACACATGTGTGAAAGCACACATGTGAGAGCACACATCTGAGAGCACACATGTGAGAGCACACATATGAGAGCACACATGTGAGAGCAGACATGTGAGAGCACACATCTGAGAGGGTACAAATGAGAGCAAACATATGAGAGCACACATGTATGAGAGCACACATTTGAGAGCACAAAGGTGAGAGCACACAAATGGGAGCACACATTTGAGAGCACACATGCGAGAGCACACATATGAGAGCACACATGAGAGCACACATATGACAGCACACATGCAAGAGCACACATGTGAGAGCACACATGTGAGAGCACACATTTGAGAGCACACATGCGTGAAAGCACACATGTGAGAGCACACATCTGAGTGCACGAGGGTGAGAGCACACATCTACGAGCAGAAAAATGAGGGTACACATAAGAGCACACATATGAGAGCACACATGTGAGAGCAGGCATATGAGAGGACACATGCGTGAAAGCACACATGTGAGAGCACACATGTCTGAGAGCACACATGTGAGAGCACACATATGACAGCACACATGTGAGAGCACACATATGAGAGCACACATCTGGGAGCGTCAACTTGAGAGCACACATATGAGAACACACATCTGAGGGCAGACAAATGAGAGCACACATGAGAGCACACATATGAGAGCACACATGTGAGAGCACAAGGGTGAGGGTACACAAATGAGAGCACATGTATGAGAGCACACATGTGAGAACGCACATTTGAGAGCACAAAGGTGAGAGCGCATAAATGAGAGAACACATCTGAGAGCAGGAAAAATCAGAGCACACAAAAAAGCACACATATGAGAGCACACATGTGTGAGAGCACACATGAGAGCACACATATGACAGCACACATGCGAGATCACACAAATGAGAGAAAACATATGAGAGCACACATGTGTGAAAGCACACATGTGAGAGCACACATGTGAGAGCAGACATGTGAGAGCACACATCTGAGAGGGTACAAATGAGAGCAAACATATGAGAGCACACATTTGATTGCACATGTGTGAGAGCACAAGGGTGACAGGGCACAAATGAGAGCACACATATCAGAGCACACATGTGAGAGCACACATATGAGAACAGGAAAAGCAGAGCACACATCTGAGAGCACACATGTGAGCGCACACTTATGAGAGCACACGTGCGAGAGCACACATATGAGAGCACGCATATGAGAGCACACATCTGAGAGCACACGTGTGAGAGCACACATATAAGAGCACACATGTGAGAGGACGCATATGAGAGGACAAGGGTGAGAGCACACATGTGAGAGCACACATATCAGAGCACAAGGGTGACAGCACACATCCGAGAGCAGAAAAATGAGAGCACACATCATTGCAGGAGAACTTTTGACGAGATCTACCAAGAACAAAATTGGCACCGAGCGCAGGCGAGACGCAAAAAAGCAGAGGTATGAAAGGCACCTGAAGTCTCTGCGCCCCTTTGATTTGCGATTTCAAACGTTGATGTTACAAAATACTGCGCCTGCCACGAAAAAGTGATCCCGAGGCATACGAAGTCCTGCACCTGTCTCAAATAATGATCTCGACATAGCAGATGCAAGAATGACGACAGTCTCCTGCCATAAAAAGTCAATGTTTTTGGACACACTCATTTTCTGTGTGCCAACGTTTTTGCAACGTCGCAAAATCGACCACAGTTACAGGTTTTGGAAAACATATAGAACTCCTTGCAGCTGCCACAGATTCCGAATGCCCAAGAATGACAAGTATGAGTTTTCCTTTGGGCCTGCCACGCAACATGCACTTTTATCCAAAACCAGACACGGCGCGCGGACAAGAACGCGGCCCAGAAAAGAGGTCTCCGAGAACACATTTGGCGCGAAGCTTCTGCCGAAAACGGAAGATGGAGGAATTTTTTGATGAAAGGGTGGACGAATCAGCCGCACCCACAGGGGAAGATCTGAAGACAACTTAAATGAGAAAAAGACGTGTTTTATTTCATCTTCCATCCACGTGTAGCCCAAACAAACAAAACTGATTGATGGCGCAGAATAGGTTGTTTGTCGTCAAAAATGTTAGATTGCTATTGATATCTTGCAATTGGATTTCTTCAAGTGTGAGTTTGAGAACACCTGGCGGAAATACGCATTGTAATTTCAATTAATTTCAATCAGCATCCTTTTTTCCCCAAACAGTGTGTGCACGGAGGGGGTTCTTATGGTAGCAGAAAAGGACCCTGTGTAGATCCAGATGTCTCCAAATGTTTGCGTGTTTCTTGCAAAACGCTCTCACTTTCACAGCGCGTGACACGACCTTGTTTGCAGGTACAGGAATCGTTCATTGATTTCTTGGAGCTTGCAAAGCACAATGCAAAATGCACTTCGACACTTCTATCACATCGCGACAGAATTTGAAAGCGTTCATATCTTCCATCTGTGAAAAATTGTTTTGTAAAGCAGAACACTCAGCTTCACAGGTACATCTTATCCGGTATCCCACAATGATCAGCTCAACCTCTTCTTGCCACAGTTGTTGATGCGCCTCAGTCGCTTCAAGTCTTTGCTCGCAATTTTGCTCTGCAGGCCGAAGTTGTTGCACCTAGCAGAGAAAGCAAATCCATCTTTGTGGGTGTCCTGTGGACTCATCACCATGGCTATGTGCCACAATTTCTGACTGTGTGTCATTATTTAATTGATTGCCCCTCATTGGAAACCTCAAACTGTCTGTCCGATCAAGGTGGGTGTAAAGCAATTTTGCAGATGTACTATGTGTGCGTTACGTACAGTTCAATCGAAATGGGCTTTCAGCTGGTGGCACCTCTTCGTATATTTTGCATAAGGCGCGAACTTAAGAGTTTCTAATTTTAAAGAATAATTGTAGGGCCACTCTGCATGCTATTTGAAAGATTTGGGGGTTGGACCTTTCATCTCCCTTCGTAGCTACAGAATCTGGAACCTGGAACTGTTGATTTGGCATGATGTTGGTAGTTTTTGGAGTTTTTTCCATGGTGCTTACAGCGTTTGGGACATGGAACCTTGCATTGTGACTTGCAGCACTCTGGAAGCTTTCCATTGGCGGAATCTTTGTGGAATTGGAACTTTCATTGCATTTACAGCGCTTGGGACCTGGAGCCTACCTTTGTAGCTTTCCAATTTCTACAGGATGCAAAACCTTATAGAACTGACACCTTTTGTTCGGCTTTGGGGCTTTGGGGAAATTACTTAGGGGCATCGCTGCGGAGCTGAACACGCCGTGGAGCTGGCTGAGGGAACGGCTGGCGCATGTGGCAAGTCCCAGAACAGAAGAGTGCTAGAACAGAAGGCGCGCGACAAAAGGTAAGTCAAATAGACGCCAAAAAAGTCCTTAGGCCAAAGATGGAAACAGAGGTAAAGCCCCCCTCTCCGGGTATGGATTGGGTCAAATTCTTGCACATCCAAAAACAGAAGGATGTGAAGTTCAGCTAGCTGAAGTTGCCCTTGCTTTAACAAGACCTCCAAGGGTACCAGTAATTGAATAATTCAATTCTTGCCCCCCCCTCGCCAGGCTCAATTCCCTCCAGGCTTGCTTTTGTTGCACTACAGTTTCCACTTGTTACGGTTTTCTTCAACAAAAATGAATGCACGCTCGATCGTTATCGCTGTTTGTTTTTCGAGTCAGGTCAATTGCCATGCTAGCTTTCGTCACCTAACTAGCTGACGCTATCTTTCGTGACAACAGTTTGGCACACAGAGCACGGGTTGGCATGCTGCCACGTCCCTCTGCTGACCGCAGCGACAATCGATGATCTGCACCCAACCGTCCCTCCCAAAACAAAAATTGAGGGCTCCACGGCACCTGGGCGCGAGCCCATTCTATATCTGAATCTCACTAGCATGGCCTGTGAAACAACCTTGCCTGCAGATGAGGGAGCGGTCTTTGCTCGGAATTTTGCACTTCAGCGCGAGGCTTCAAAGCATCAACCTGTGCAATGAAGGTGGATTTTCACCACGCGCATCAGATGCGCCATGCGTGCATGAAATGCAGTTTGATCGAAGTGGGCTCAGCTGGTAGCACCTTTAGTTCTATTTCTTCTCACTTGGTTCGAGTCGTGAACTTCCGCCCGGAACATTATCACAGGCCATAAAACTGGATCTTCAGTGATGTTGCAATAAACAAAGCAGCAGGCAACAGTATTTAAGATTGTTCCAACATGACTAATTTCAAAAATGGCTATTGATCACATCTATTATGTAAGTGATCCTTGCACTGATCAGCTCGACCTCCTGTTGCAACGCTCGTTGCTTGGCTTCAAGCGCTTCACATCTTTGCTCGGCATTTTGCTCTGCCTCGCGAAGTTGTAGTAGCACCTGGCAGAGAAAGCCAATCCTTCTTTGTGAGTGTCCTGTGGACAAAATTTCCCACTGAGTGTCATCGTGCAATTGGTTGCCCCTCACTCAAACTCAAACTATCTGTCGGATGAAAATGTCTTTGAACAAAGTTGGAAATGTACCATATGTGCGTTACACGCAGTGCAACCGGAGTGAACTTTCAACAAGTAGCACCTCTTCTTGGATCTTTAGCATCTCGTGAGAGGTGCCAGCTCCCTCCTTGAACATTCAATCCATCACAGGTAAGCACATTGCATTTTCGCAGATGTTGCGACAAACCAACCAGCACGCCAATGATATTCAAAGTCAAAGAAAAACAAAAAAGATCAAAAAAGTATGTTCTCAGAAATTGAAATGCGCATTTCTGTCGAGTGTTCTCGAACTCACACTCAAAGAAATACAATGGCAACATTCTTGATGACGAACAACCTGTTGTATCAGCCGGGTACGTTTATGAGACACATGACTAGGCAATGAAAAGCAAACACGTCTCCTAATATAGTTTCGAATTGTATTGGGATCTGTCAAAAGGTTTCCATTCTGTGGCTGTTGTGTGGCAGGCGAACGCGATGACGCTTGGTCAAATATCTGAATCTCACTGGCATGGCGTGTGAAACAACCTTGCCTGCAGATGAGGGAGCGGTCTTTGCTCGGCATTTTGCACTTCTGCACGAAGCTTCAAAACCTCAAACTGTGTCCAATGAAGGTGGATTTTCACCATGCGCATCAGATGTGCCATGCGTGCAGGAAATGCAGTTTGATCGAAGTGGGCTCAGCTGGTAGCACCTTTAGTTCAATTTCTTCAAATTGCGAACTTCCGCCTGGAACACTCTTAATCAGACACCCTCAGTGAGATAGTCTTGGCACGACACTATTCATGGAACACGTTTTGAGTGAGACTCTTGGAATGACACTTTTGGACCAAGACACTCTTGGTAAGACACGCTTGGAGTGTCATTCTTGCACTAACACTCTTGGTAAGATGCTCTTCGAGTGACACTCTTGGAGTGACACTCTTGGAGTGAGTCTTGGAGAGACATTCTTGGAGTGACACTTTTGGTAAGGCACTGTTGGTAAGAGACTCTTGGTAAGACATTCTCACTGAGACACTCTTGGAGTGACACTGTTGGCAAAACACTCTCAGTGAGACAGTCTCAGTGAGACAGTCTTAGTGAGCCCCTTGGAGTGACAGTCTTGGAATGACACTCTTGGTGGGACACTCTCAGTGGGACACTCTTGGTAACGCGCTCGTAGTGAGACGACGCTGGTGGGAAGACATTCCTAGAACCTGGCCCTTTTTTTCAAAAAACGGGGGAGTCAGGTTTAGCATGCAAAGTCACTGTCAGGTCCTATTTTTGTTTATTCCAATGTTTGTTGTCAGTTGAAGGTGTATTGTGTACTGAGGCTGCGATGTGGCTGCTGGATCTTCAGTGATGTTGCAATAAACAAAGCAGCAGGCAACAGTATTTAAGATTGTTCCAACATGACTAATTTCAAAAATGGCTATTGATCACATCTATTATGTAAGTGATCCTTGCACTGATCAGCTCGACCTCCTGTTGCAACGCTCGTTGCTTGGCTTCAAGCGCTTCACATCTTTGCTCGGCATTTTGCTCTGCCTCGCGAAGTTGTAGTAGCACCTGGCAGAGAAAGCCAATCCTTCTTTGTGAGTGTCCTGTGGACAAAATTTCCCACTGAGTGTCATCGTGCAATTGGTTGCCCCTCACTCAAACTCAAACTATCTGTCGGATGAAAATGTCTTTGAACAAAGTTGGAAATGTACCATATGTGCGTTACACGCAGTGCAACCGGAGTGAACTTTCAACAAGTAGCACCTCTTCTTGGATCTTTAGCATCTCGTGAGAGGTGCCAGCTCCCTCCTTGAACATTCAATCCATCACAGGTAAGCACATTGCATTTTCGCAGATGTTGCGACAAACCAACCAGCACGCCAATGATGTTCAAAGTCAAAGAAAAACAAAAAAGATCAAAAAAGTATGTTCTCAGAAATTGAAATGCGCATTTCTGTCGAGTGTTCTCGAACTCACACTCAAAGAAATACAATGGCAACATTCTTGATGACGAACAACCTGTTGTATCAGCCGGGTACGTTTATGAGACACATGACTAGGCAATGAAAAGCAAACACGTCTCCTAATATAGTTTCGAATTGTATTGGGATCTGTCAAAAGGTTTCCATTCTGTGGCTGTTGTGTGGCAGGCGAACGCGATGACGCTTGGTCAAATATCTGAATCTCACTGGCATGGCGTGTGAAACAACCTTGCCTGCAGATGAGGGAGCGGTCTTTGCTCGGCATTTTGCACTTCTGCACGAAGCTTCAAAACCTCAAACTGTGTCCAATGAAGGTGGATTTTCACCATGCGCATCAGATGTGCCATGCGTGCATGAAATGCAGTTTGATCGAAGTGGGCTCAGCTGGTAGCACCTTTAGTTCAATTTCTTCAAATTGCGAACTTCCGCCTGGAACACTCTTAATCAGACACCCTCAGTGAGATAGTCTTGGCACGACACTATTCATGGAACACGTTTTGAGTGAGACTCTTGGAATGACACTTTTGGACCAAGACACTCTTGGTAAGACACGCTTGGAGTGTCATTCTTGCACTAACACTCTTGGTAAGATGCTCTTCGAGTGACACTCTTGGAGTGACACTCTTGGAGTGAGTCTTGGAGAGACATTCTTGGAGTGACACTTTTGGTAAGGCACTGTTGGTAAGAGACTCTTGGTAAGACATTCTCACTGAGACACTCTTGGAGTGACACTGTTGGCAAAACACTCTCAGTGAGACAGTCTCAGTGAGACAGTCTTAGTGAGCCCCTTGGAGTGACAGTCTTGGAATGACACTCTTGGTGGGACACTCTCAGTGGGACACTCTTGGTAACGCGCTCGTAGTGAGACGACGCTGGTGGGAAGACATTCCTAGAACCTGGCCCTTTTTTTCAAAAAACGGGGGAGTCAGGTTTAGCATGCAAAGTCACTGTCAGGTCCTATTTTTGTTTATTCCAATGTTTGTTGTCAGTTGAAGGTGTATTGTGTACTGAGGCTGCGATGTGGCTGCGGCATACCGTTCCCCAAAAAAAGAAGAAAAAAACGAAAGCTCGGCTAGCGCCACTTCCAAGAGTGGACTCACAATTCCGTGGAAAGCCCGTAAAATAAAGCACATTCCGCAGGTCACATTTCAAAACCGCTGCGAATACGATCTTTCCCAAAAAACATTGAAAAACACAGTTTTCCATGTCTTTAACCACATGCTATATTTTACATGGTTTCAAGTTCTTCCCCCCAAAAAAACCTCTCACGACCTTGCAAACAAAAGCACATAGTGTTTCCCACGATTTTGCACGAAACCACACAATTCACGTGGTTTTCTTCACCTCGACTGCCCAAAACATGGCTATTTCCACCGGTTTTTTGCCATTTTGGAACGCAGCGTTGCGCTGCGCCCCATAACAAGAACATTGTGCAATGTTTCTTCCATTCCCCTGCCAAAACTCGTTCCAAAACATTTCTTTCAGCCTTCAAAAACAAGACTGGTGGACTAAGGCCTTTCTCCCCTTCCCCCACCCTAGCCGGGACAACTTTGGAGGCCCCCCTTCCCCCCAGATTAGCTTCGCCATATAGATATATTCCAGTTTTACCTACGGCTGGCTTTCGTAACCTTGCCATGTTTGTTCATTGAATGTTCTCAAACTCACACTCGAAGAAATTTAACGACAAAACATTGAATTCCAGAACGTTTTAACGACAAACAACCTGTCATACGCGTACAATAAGTTGCATTTGATTGGGCTGCATACGGCTAGAACAACAAAGAATAAGGACACGTCTTCAAGCCTTACTCAAGTCGCATTGGGATCTTTCCAAATGTTTCCATGCTGTGTTTCCTGTATCGCGCGCGAACTCGATGACACTTGGTCAATCAAACATCAAAATCTCCCTGGCAGTGGTGGTGAAAGAACCTTGCCTGCAAATGAAGGAGTGGTTCTTCGGCCTTGCAAGGCACAATGCAAAATGCACCCCAACACCTCTACGACACCGCAAGGCATCTTGAAATTGTTCATATTTTCTATCTGCGGGGAACTTCGGGTCTGCCATTGAACAGAACACTCGTTCATGACATCAAATGCGTCATACCTCGACTGAACTGGATCGCTGACTGATAGCACCATTTTGGGGCATCTTCTGAGTTTTGAGTTTTCGCCATGAACACTTAGCCGTTCAAAGGTTTTGCGACAAACCAAACCGGGGCCGAATGATATTGAAAAATCAAAAAATGATTAAACACGTGTATATGATTTTTCAAACATCATCCCGCGCATCCCCGTCGAGCGTTTTCAAATTCACACTCGAAGAAATGCAACGATGAGATCTGAATAGAAATCCAACATTCTTGATGGCAAACAACTTGTTGTGCGCCATCAATCAGGTATGTTAACTTGTTGTGCGCCATCAATCAGGTATGTTAATAGGCAATGGAAAACTAACAAGGTTCCAAATTTTATTCCAGTTGCATTGAGGTCCGTCCAAATGTTCCCATTCAGTGCTGTTTCTATAGGGCGCGAACGCAATGACGATCGGTCCACAATCCATATCTTGCAAGAGTATAGAAACAACCTTGCCTGCAAATCATGGATCTGCTGCTTCAGTTCTCGGACCTTGCAAGTCGCAATGCAGAAAACACCCCAAACCTTCTGCAAGATTGGGCCACGAGTGGAAATCCTTCGTAATTTTCATGTGCTCCATTTATGAAACTCAAGGCTTGCAGAACGGGCATTCATGACACCATCCGTCACCATCCTGCCAAGTTAATCCCGCTTACATTCACAGCATTCATCTCGGAACAATGCCGCCAAGGGCTCCCAAGTCAATAGACGCTAAAAGCACAGGCTATAAGGGAAAAACGGTAGCATTAACTGCAGGCGTTTTTTGCTTGTCTCTAACAGAAATGCCTGCGTGGCTGCTGCAGTTTGAACCTGTCCAACCCTCAAAGCTGGACCTCACGGACCGGCCGCCAAAGGCAAGCAAGAGGAAACGCCATCCAAAAGCAACCACTCTAACCGGTCTCAAAGACAGGAACACGGGTGAGAGAATGACAAAGACAACGGCCAGTGGCATTGACGGCAAAAAGGAAAAGCTCTCTGAGAGATTAATTTCCTTCCCTGGATTTGGATGAATGAATTCGTTGGCCCATCTGTTCTGATCACGCCGTCGGTGAGTAGGACACAGACGGGCGCCTGCCTCATTTACAATAGCAAGACGAAGAATAGACATCCCCGTGGCCAATTGCACTGGAAGACCGAGCACCCCAGAGCCTTCGGATGGGTATCCCCAAGATTTCCACTGCGATACGTCTACTAGGATCTCCATCCTTGAGCGCCCATGGGCGGACAGAAGGCTCAATCCCAAGTTGACATGAATAGGCCTGCAGTGAGCCAACCGCCCGCGTTGCCCATTGCACCCCGCCGCGCGGAAGACGCAGTATGCGGCGACTGCTATTTGCTTTTTCATCGGACAGGGCACCTTCAACAAGCCTAGAACGGACGCAAAAAGGATCTGGTCAGAAGAAATATCGCGGTAGCCCCACTGAAGTGCTGCTGCATGTCCTTCCGTCCGACCAAAACTAGATTAACGCAAGCTTCGCCTTTTTCCAACCGAGCGGCGCGCCTAATGCCAGGAGAAGCGCCAGGAGAAGTGCCAAGAGCAGCGCGGTATGCCTTATTGGGGCTTGACCCTGCTGCAAGGCCCAGCACAAGTCACCGCAAAAACAAAACCCCACATAACAAAATTAATTGCCATCCGGACTGACCTTGCCATAGGCCCTGGCCTTGTTGATCCACTGGCCCTCAATCTGAGCCACCTGATATTTCCATTCGGGCCTGAAGACTGTGATTCTCCACTGCGCTTTGAGCCAAGGTGGACGGCGCCCCAAGTGGACAAGTGGAATATTGAATCTGGGCCATTGAAAATTTAAAACCATTGTTAATGAACCATATGTGTATGGACCTGGTGAGGCCGGGTCAAAAATCCGACACGCACCAACCACAGATGCCCGATTTCTTCAAAGTCTCGACGGCGACGTAGGGTAGCCGTCATGCCCATGGAGGCCTATAGGGGATCAGGCAGGTCTTTCCTGAGCAAACATTTTGCGAGGCATCGAACTGCATCCGTGGAATGACCAACGCGCGGGGTATGGCATTTGGAACGTCTTCAAGAACGCAGGCTGCAAAGCGATCATCCCAGTCTCGGCGCGCACATTGGATCAAATATTTTGACAGCTGCAAACACGCCCCGCTACAATACTATTCTACCCTAACACTAAAACCACAACCCGCGTGAATACCGTGAAACACCTCGATGCCGACGCCCGGCTGCCGGTACGGGGGCAATGAAGCCCCTGCAATCCTTCTTGACCAATAAGAAATTTGCCACGCTTTCAAAAATGGCGAGCCTCTCGCCGCAAAATAATAAACGGGCGCGAGCAGGGGGACACGCAATTGTTTGGAACATGAAGCTGACACCGTCTTCGGCTGCCGCCTGCACCTGCTGGGTTCGGGCGTGCGCTGCGGCTTTGTGGAAACAAGCGCCGCGCCACTTGGACACACGCCGTCCCGGGGAGGCCAGACTCATCTACGTTGGGAGACATAAATTCTGGCAGAAAATATTCCAAAGTCATTGGACTTTGCGCGGCGTCGCTTCTGGGTCCCTGAGAATGTCGACCAAAGCCTTCCGATTTTTGTGGAAATTTTCAAGAGCGCCGAGATAGTCGGAATATCTGGAACCGAGCGTCTTTGAATTGATCCACGGGGCCACGCGCGCAGGCGCAATAAAGTTTTGACCCCATCGTTCCCTTAGCCCTGTTCCAGCGGACGGTGAATGATCCGGCGTTCGGCTTTGACACTGGCAGGCTTGCAGCGTCTCCACTTGGCCAAGGGGGCCGGTATGACCACTGGGACGATCGGTTCCTGCGCCCACCGACGCGCAAGCGCCCGGCCCATTTTCATGTAGATGCAAAATGCTGGAACCATGGCGGGGAAATGCGTAAGGGTTAGTAACATCTGAATCCATTCAATCCACCGGTTGCGGTAAGAGAAAAAAGAAAAGAAAGAAGAGGCAAAGAAGACAGAAAGGGATCTTAAGAGTTGACCACCCCCGGACCTGGACAACGTCTGGGCCCACCACTCATTGCGATAACCACCAAAAATTCTCCATCCGACGGGACCACGCACAGCTTTCCCCAAGTCAGCCTTCGCGGCTACCATCAAAGAATCGCAGAAAGGCTCGCGGGAATGGCAGGACCAATGCCCACGTATTGGGGATGAGCACCTCACACCATGACTTGGGCCTAAATTCGCGCCCGACCAACCCCGCGAGAAGAAACCACCCTATTGATTCACCCAGGCCCCGCGGTCCAATCACTCAAGAAACGCAAGCTGCGCAGCAGCTGACATCAAGAATTTCCACGCTGCCACGGCCACCCTTATGACAGGCGCGCCGAAAGGTGCATTCCTCAAGTTTCAACTTCCAACGGCAATCAGCCAACCGCACCACCCAAGACCAGATTCAATTGCTAACGCGCAAAAGAGTCGCCGCAGAGCCAAAAATTACCCTGACAAGGCGTGGCTGCCTATCAATTCTCACTGAAGGTGGGCACACCCGGCTGCCCTTCTCGCTCTGGATTGCTGAGCGGGATCGACCCGAGCAAGCCACTCACGTCCTCCAATGTTTTTGCTCTCTGTGGGGCAGATGCGCTCCTGGACGTCGGGGTCCAAGACAAAAGCTTCATGTCGGAGAGGCGCCAAGGGTTCCACGGCTTGACCCGCTTAAAGATGCTTGAAACGCAATCATACGCGCCTTCCCGAAGCTTCCGCGAAGCTTCCCCGAAAGAAACACTTCCGCGAAGCTTCCACGTCCGCAGCTCAAAGCATTCGGTCATTGCACTTTAGCATGAATGTCCGCACCAACGCGTGGCAAGTGTAATGCCAAAAACAAGCATTCACATCTTTTTCGGCGGGGCTGCTGCTTCATGGCCATGTATGACTCCAACATTTTCTCCGCCCCCGACGATCCAGCTGGTTCTGTTTGACAAAGAGGATGCGCCTCATCACAAGTGGGGGCCCAACAGCGCGATAGGCGCCCCCCATCGCCACCCAAGGCAGAGGCAAGGGTTCCTCCAGACTCTTGAGGGATCTCAGCATCATCTGCCCCGAGAATTTCGACATCATCAATCTGCTGGGACTTCTCATCATCCATGTTCGCAGCCGCTTGCTGCACATCTGGCATGGAGGAGAACTATGGTAGAAGCGGTACCAGTCTGATTTGTTCTTTCAAGAGTGGGTACCATACCAAATTTGAGCCAAAATTTTGGCCATATCATTGCGCAACACATGGCTTGCTCCACGCAAGCTCCAAGCAAGTGCCAAAGATAAATCGAACACAAGAAGTAGTGAATGCTTCCGAGGGAATACATTACCCAAGATTCGTGCGAATCATTACTATCTGCAATACAGCAAAGTATCGACATCCATATGGACGCATCTAATCCGGTATCTGATCCCACACTGATCAGCTCGACCTCTTCTTGCCACATTGATTGAAGATGGGCTTCAATCACTTCATGTCTTTGCTCCGAATTTTGCTCTGCAAGGCAAAGTTGTCGCACCTAGCAGAGAAAGCAAATCCTTCTTTTTGTGCGTCCTGTGGACTCATCGCCATGGCCACATAACCATAAAAATCATGGAAATCCAACATTTGTTTACGACAAACAGCTTGCACCAACAGTCAGTAATGTTGTCTTGGTTTGGGATACACATGACCAGGACATGAAAGAAGAACGAGTCTGTGAAAAAGTGACTCAAAAAAGTGAACTATCATCACCGGTCTTAGAGAACTGCCGGAGTTGTCCTAGAGTTCTGCACTACAGCCTCCTCTCGGCTCATGGACAAAACAGGTGTTTGTGCGTCACTGGGGGTCTTCGGATTCTCAGTGGTAGCGCAGCCCCTTTGTAGTTAAGGGGGTTCGGGGCGGACAACTGTGTGACTTCTGTGATCATGTCGGGAGCGTCTGAAGATGATGTGCAGGTGACAAAACTGGAACAGTTCGACCATAGGCCCTCTGAATATCGCCTATGCAAACGTAGGGCCAAGATGATGATTGTGGCACTACCATTGACGATACCAGAAAGAAAATTCGCTCCGAAACTGATGTCGTACATAGGAGGTGAGGCAGAAACGTCATTGGAGCATATAGATATGGACAACCTTTGTGCTGTAGGAGGGGACAAGCTGATGTGGGAGGTTTAGATTCCAAGTATGGGGCCACGCCTTCAGATTTGCTGCAAGAGGCATTGAAGAAGTTTTTCAAGGACCTCCAGATCCGTCCACAGGAACAGTATCGACAGTTCTCAGCTCGGTTTTTGCTGCTCAGCGGAAGATTGAGGAGCAGGAGCTGAAGATGCCAACAATTGCATTCGGATTTCTCTACTTGAAGAAATTGCGAATAGATTCAGCGGGAGAATCAATGGTGTTGACTGCCTCTGGGTGGGAGGTCAGAGCTAGAGAGCATAGAGAAAGCGGTTCACTCCATCTATCCTGAGGGTAGGGGAGGAGCACTACCTTCGGGCAGAGCAGCCAAAGAGGTCTTCACGGCCGAGGATGAACTCCAAAAGATGGAGGACGTCATGAATGTCATCGCCCAGGACGGTCAGGAACAAGAGTCGTATCTGGAAGAAAATGCCCTCGCAGCTTATGAGAGCTATAGTGAAGTGAGAAGAAAGATGTTGGAACAAAGGAAATCGCGAGGTTTCTTTCCGGCACCAGCTTCTGGTCGAGAAAGTTGACGTCGGACTGGGACTGTCCCAGGAAAGGTTGAAGCCATGAAGCAGCGAACAAAGTGCCCAATTGTGCTGGAAAAACTGAGTGCCCAATTCGCCAAAGAAATCAGCCCGCAGAGCAATCTTCAGCCAAAGAGACTGTGGGATGTGTTCGTCATGGAGGAGAAGACAGTGAAGAGAGTGGGTTCGGAAGAGAACCTATCCACTAGTCCTCAGACCTCTGGGAACGCAAACACTCACAGCGCAGGAAATCGACAGCGCCAAGAAGAACCAGCGGTGCACGGAGACCATGAATGAGAAGAGTGCCATTTTGGCCATGAAGTTTTCCAAGCTCAAGATGAAGTGAGAGAGGGACGTTGACGCTCTGTGGCGTGCCCGACACAACGTGCCGAAAGACCCTTGTTGGTGGTAATGTTCTTGAAGCTATTGAGAAACGGTTGAATGCTAGTGGATTGAAGATTCATCGGGTTCCTGTTGAAAGTGAGTTTCGTTTTGGTAACGATGGCACACTGGTCTCTTGGGAAGCGGGACGGTTGCCAGCAGAGACAGCCGGAGAGAGATTGGTGGTGAAAGCCCCAGTATTACCGGAGCGAGATATCCCCCCTGTTACTGAGCAAGGAGTTTTTCAGACAAACTGAGTGTACCTTAGACCTCAGGAGGGATGAAGCCTGTTTTAGATCTGTCGGAAAGGGTATTCGGTTGGGGGAAACCATCAAAGTGCACTATGCTATTCCCTTGTTTCATTTTGCTGGGGCTGCTGAAGCTGAGCGTAACTCACTTGAACCTTCCAAACCAAGCAAACAAAACAACAAGAGAAAAGAGTATGCCGTAAGCCACATGGAAGCGGAGAGTGAGTGTTCGCAGCAGCAATCAGATTTCGAACTCAAGAGTGCGCAACAGCCTCCTCCTTGTGCAAGTCGCCATGGCGAAGATGTCCAAGGAGACTCTCGAGATGCTCAAGAAAGTGCAGGAGGAAGCGAAGAATCAGATTGGGCGACCTTCGATACAATCCCAGACCATCCCAACGATGCGGAAGGGGGTCCCATCTCAGCCGAGACGATCATCACCCAGGGGAAGTACAAGGGAGCCAACAAGAGCATGTACGAGATGTATGTGGAGGACAAGGGCTAGGGCTATGTCCAGTGAATCTGAGGCCATGTCAGCAGCAAGTTCTCCTACGGCACGAAGCAGATGAAAGTGTTCCTGGCATTCACAGATGCCAAGGAGAGGAACGTGTGAAGGAGAAAATGAAGGTGATCGAGAAGGCCGTGACCGAGAAGGATCAGAAAGCCAAGAAGAAGGCCGTGAAGGGAGTCAAGCGTCCAGAAGAAGTTCCGGTTGATCCCATGGATGTAGACAAGTTTCTGGAAGCCCAGGAAGTGGAGACATCATCCGACCAAGAGAAGGAGTCGGAGGCGAAGAGTTCGGAGTCGAAAAAATGATTTCCAAGGGGTCCAGAATGAGATCGCAAAAGAATGTACCGTACTCGCAGGCCTGTAGTGTGGCGAGTCCAGTTCAGGAAGATGATGCGTGTCAACATGTGTGCGTTGTTTATATGAACAGTGGTGTTGATTTTTCTGAAGTGTTTACCGTGCCTAGGATCGGAGTGGTTGCTGAGAAAAAAGGACTCAAGGTAGGCAAACACTATGACATCCTAAATGGATGGAATTTAAGGCAGGTAGAACGCACACGGGAATGTCTCCGCCAAATTCGAGAAAGCAAACAATGACATGTTCATGTGCCCGCTATTCAAACTCCAATGCAGAACCTGAACAATGCAAAAATGGAAACTCCGGAAGGGCGCCGGGAATGGGTGGAATCTCAAGTTTTGTTATGGTTTGCTATGGACAACAGAAGATCTTATCTTTGAACATCCTGCGAAACCTGCCATGAGTTGGGAAGACCCCGAAGTAAAAAAGGTTGGAGAGTTAGAGGGAGTCCAACATGTTGTTTTCGACCGATGCCACTTTGGCTTGAAAGGTCCTGAGAATGCAAGACTTTGGAGGAAGAGAACGATGGTGATGACTACCAACCCTGAAATAAGTCGGGTATTGGACAGACAATGTGATGGGTCCCATGAACACCAGAGACTGGAAGGTCAAGTGAAAGTTGGCGGTAAGTGGGTTAATCGGACGACATGTGATCAAGTGTACCCTACAAGGTTGTGTGAAGCTTTTCTGAAAGGTATCCAGAACCGGGTGTGTCAACATGAAATCTATGCTGTTGAAAAGTTATCGGGGAAACAAGAAGGGTTACGTGAGAGTGTTCGGAGATGCCACGCAAATTTGGGACACCCCTCGAAAGAACGGTTCTTGAATTTGGGGCTAGTGAGGAAACCCTGAAGGTCGCTAACTTGTGCCAGCTGCATTGCTCAGAAACCACCCAAGTTATCCGATGACCAACCTGAAACGGGCTGAAGGGTTCAATCAACAAATCAGTCTGGGTGTGTTTGATTTGGTTATGATGCTCAACATCATTTGTGAAGGTACTGGACCTCAAATGGTGGTTCCCCTGTGCAAAGGAGCTACTGCTGATGAGGTTCGGAAGGCCTATAGGAAGTACTGGTTGAGATGGGCCGGACGTCCTAAGAGGGTACTTACAGATGGTTTAGAGTTTGATGGGGCTGTTCAAATTGAGTTCGATAAGGATGATTCTTATGTGACCAAGTCTGCTGCGGAAAGTCCCTGGCAGTATAGTAGGTGTAAAGGATGTCTTCTACAGGGCTGCTCAAGACTGCATTCCTAGGACCAAAGTGGAAACAATGAATGCATGGTGACTGAGAGCAGAAACAGTATGATGCGGAAACACGGATCCGCCCCCCACCAACATGTGTTTGGATGCGACTTGAGAATTCCACAAAGCCTTTTGGCCGGTCATGAGAATTCTAGTGTTCCTTACATGTCTGGAGTGATCATGGAGTTGAAGAGAATGTTCGGGCTCAAGAAATCCGACAATCAGCCAGGAAGGCAATGGTGGAATGCGATGACATGAAACGAGTGAGAAAGGCTACACTCCACCGGTCCCGACCAGATCGAGGACCTTTCGAAATTGGCGACTTTGTGCACTTTTCGCGAAAAGGCAGGGAGCACAAAAAGGGCATGTGGAGAGGACCTGCTAGGATTCCGGGATTCTTTGAAAGCAAATTTCCAACGTGTTGGGATGTTCCCCTGAACGACTAAGGAAGTTAGACCATGAACAAGTTGCCGCTCTGCAATTCACAACAGCCGACATGTTAGCGCCATTACCTAGAGGTCACAAAAGAGGGACACAAGTGTATGTTGATGTTAATTACCGATGAAGGAACAGGTGGATGATACGATGGGAAAGGACAACATGGATGGATGAGGATGCGACAGAGTTGATCGAGACGTAAGACAGATCAAGCGAACTCGATACCATGAGCGACGCAATCACGAACAGCGACGACAGACTACCGGATACATGTTCACAGCGTCAGCCGGAATCGGGATCAGTGGGCGGTGATCAACTCTACACGGGATCGACAGTATAACGTCAGCCGGATTTGTGTGCAGCAACAACAGGCGGATACGGACCATACAGACGACAGATTTGACTCATGTGATGTGACGGAGTCTGGAGATTCTCGATCAAGGAGTGACGTCGGTTCCTCGAAGCGCGTTTCAAGGACCCTATTCAGCGAACCAGGCAGAGGAAGTGTATTTGGCAACCAGGGAGACCCAGGAGATTCCCGATTCGGAGATGACGGAAGAGGAGAAGGCAGGAGAGGCGAAAGGCAAAACTAAAGAATGGAGGAAGTTGGTGAACACGGGTTCTATCAGGGTTGTTGTTGGTGATGAAGTTAAAAGAATAACGGCTGAAACCCCCAAAGATAGGTTCTTGGAAAGCAGATTCGTGAAAATCCGTGGAGAAGATCTGAGTCACCCGGGGAAACGGAGATTAGATATTGATGGTGTGTTAAAAGAGTTGGATAGACAATCACCTACCTTGTGATTGGATTCTTCGATGGTTGCTCTTCAGATTGTTGCTAGTATGGGATGGAGGTTGATTACTGCGGATGTTGAAGGTGCTTTGCTTCAAGGTGAATTGTTTAAACGCGAGAATGGAAGGGTTTGTTGGAATTCCCGAGTTTGGTGTTCCGGGTGTTGAAAGTTCGGCGGTCATAGAACTGCTGAAGTGTGTGTACCGGTTGGCGGATGCCCCAAACGCTTTCGGGACTGTGTTTTCGTAGGAGGAACTTGATCCTTGTACGTACCACCGGTTTGGTAGTGAAGGTCAGTTTGAAGGAGTTCTGGCTTTCATGTAAAGGATGTGATCACAGCGGGATCGGAACGATTGGATGAACAAGTACTGAACAAGTTGAGACTTAGGTATCCTTTCAAACACTGGAAAGTAGGAGCCGGGAAATTCTTCGGTAGGAATCTGTTTCAAGAAACGGACGGAACCAGCGTGTGTGATCAACAAGAATATGCCAACAAGGGGGAAATCGTCATGATCTCAAATGCGCAGGAAATTGGCGGATCACCAGTACTCGACCAGATATTTCTATCATGCCGGTATGTTGCGACAACGCATTCAATCCGCTACAGTCCAAGACTTGGTGGAAGCCAACAACTGAGTATCAAAGATCCGAGATTTCCCCCATTTAAAGATAATCATTCGGAGTATTCCAATCAAAGACTGGATTATGCTATTGGCGACGGATGCTTCCTGGAGCAACGACGATGACTTGAAAAGCCTGGCTGGCTATTTATTTTGTGGTCCATGTCATCACAAGAGCTTGGTGAGGGCAAGAAAGGTCAGCTCTAAACTATTCGTTGGAAATCATTCAAAACTGAGAGACAAACGCAATCAACCCTAGGAGCTGAACTGATGTCTCTTGCAAGGCATCTCAGAAGCTAACTGGTTGAGGTCACTTATTGCGGAAGCTCTTCATGTTGATTATTTTTTGAAAAACAATTTATTCTTTCGAAACAAGATTCGGTTGATTGTTTCTGTGGATAATAGACCTATCAATGACCATACTATGGGAGATGGTGTTGTCATTAAGGATAAAAGAATGGCTATTGATATGCTTATTGTTCGTCATGACATCCAGTCCAATGGAATTGATCTTCGTTGGGTTGACATGGGTAGAATGTTTTCGCATTACTTGACGAAAACCACGGCTGCTGGGTTGCTGTTGTCGGTCTCAAGGGGAGATCCTTATTGCCTCAAGATGGTGGAAAGCGACTCTAAGATCTTGTGTAGAGGATGTGAAAAAGTGAGCTATCATCACCGATCTTAGAGAATTGCGAGGGCTGCTCTAGAGTTTTGCACTACAGCCTCCTCTCGGCTGATGGACAAACCAGGCGTTTGTGCGCAACTGGGGTCTTCGGATTCTCAAGTCTCCAAAATGTTCGACCTGTTTTTAGATCTTGCAAATACTTCCGTTACATACTTCTTGGAGAAATCTCTCAATGCAAAGTTGCTATGTGAAACGCACATCAAAATCGCACTTGAAAGAACACGAAAGAACCCTGCCTGATTGATTTCTTGAAGTTTGCAAGGCAAAATGCAAAATGCATTCCAATACTTCTACGACATTGTGAGAGAACTTGAAATCGTTCATCTCTTCCATCTAAAGCAAAACATTGCCTTGTAAAGCAGAACACTCAGATTCCCAGGTACGTCTTGTCTGGTATCTGATCCCACACTGATCAGCTCGACCTCTTCTTGCCACATTGATTGATGGTCTTCAATCGCTTCGTGTCTTTGCTCGCTATTTTGCTCTGCAAGGCAAAGTTGTCGCACCTAGCAGAGAAAGCAAATCCTTCTTTGTGAACGCCGTATGGACTCATTATCAAGGCTATGTCGCTATGCCGCAATTTCCGACTATGTGTTATCATTCAGTTGGCTGCTCTTCACTCAAAACCTCAAACTGTCTGTCCGATGAAGATGGATTTGAATGATTCTACAGATGTACCATGTGTGCGTTACATACAGTTCAATCGAAGTGGGTTTTCAACTGGTAGCACCTCTTGCACCTCTGTTTGGAGCTCTCGCATCTCGTTTTTCAAGTTGCGAGTTCCCTCCTTGAGAACATTCAATCCATCACAGTCAAGCACATTGCATCTTCACAGATGTTGCGACAAAACAAAACAGCACACCAATGGTATTCAAGGACATTCAAACAAATCAAGTAAGAATTGTATGTTCTCAGAATTATAATGTTGTATTTCTGACGAGTCTTCTCGAACTGAAAGTCAAAGAAATGCAACTGTCGCATAACCAGAAAAATCATGGAAATCCAACATTGTTTACGACAAACAGCTTTTCTTGCACCATCAGTCGGCAATGTTGTCTTGGTTTGGGATACACATGACTAGGACATAAAGGAAAAACAAGTCTCCGAATTGTTCGACCTGTTTTTAGATCTTGCAAATACTTCCGTTACATACTTTTTGGAGAAATCTCTCAATGCAAAGTTGCTATGTGAAACGCACATCAAAATCGCACTTGAAAGAACACGAAAGAACCCTGCCTGATTGATTTCTTGAAGTTTGCAAGGCAAAATGCAAAATGCATTCCAATACTTCTACGACATTGTGACAGAACTTGAAATCGTTCATCTCTTCCATCTAAAGCAAAACATTGCCTTGTAAAGCAGAACACTCAGCTTCCCAGGTACGTCTTATCTGGTATCTGATCCCACACTGATCAGCTCGACCTCTTCTTGCCACATTGATTGATGGTCTTCAATCGCTTCGTGTCTTTGCTCGCTATTTTGCTCTGCAAGGCAAAGTTGTCGCACCTAGCAGAGAAAGCAAATCCTTCTTTGTGAACGCCGTATGGACTCATTATCAAGGCTATGTCGCTATGCCGCAATTTCCGACTATGTGTTATCATTCAGTTGGCTGCTCTTCACTCAAAACCTCAAACTGTCTGTCCGATGAAGATGGATTTGAATGATTTTACAGATGTACCATGTGTGCGTTACATACAGTTCAATCGAAGTGGGTTTTCAACTGGTAGCACCTCTTGCACCTCTGTTTGGAGCTCTCGCATCTCGTTTTTCAAGTTGCGAGTTCCCTCCTTGAGAACATTCAATCCATCACAGTCAAGCACATTGCATCTTCACAGATGTTGCGACAAAACAAAACAGCACACCAATGGTATTCAAGGACATTCAAACAAATCAAGTAAGAATTGTATGTTCTCAGAATTATAATGTTGTATTTCTGACGAGTCTTCTCGAACTGAAAGTCAAAGAAATGCAACTGTCGCATAACCAGAAAAATCATGGAAATCCAACATTGTTTACGACAAACAGCTTTTCTTGCACCATCAGCCGGCAATGTTGTCTTGGTTTGGGATACACATGACTAGGACATAAAGGAAAAACAAGTCTCCGAATTGTTCGACCTGTTTTTAGATCTTGCAAATACTTCCGTTACATACTTCTTGGAGAAATCTCTCAATGCAAAGTTGCTATGTGAAACGCACATCAAAATCGCACTTGAAAGAACACGAAAGAACCCTGCCTGATTGATTTCTTGAAGTTTGCAAGGCAAAATGCAAAATGCATTCCAATACTTCTACGACATTGTGACAGAACTTGAAATCGTTCATCTCTTCCATCTAAAGCAAAACATTGCCTTGTAAAGCAGAACACTCAGCTTCCCAGGTACGTCTTATCTGGTATCTGATCCCACACTGATCAGCTCGACCTCTTCTTGCCACATTGATTGATGGTCTTCAATCGCTTCGTGTCTTTGCTCGCTATTTTGCTTTGCGTGGCGAAGTTGTCGCACCTAGCAGAGAAAGCAAATCCTTCTTTGTGAACAACCTATGGACTCATTATCAAGGCTATGTGGCTATTTGCAACTTTCACGCCCATTGCTGCTCAGGTGATGTCGTCATGAACTCTTGGCGCCTTTGATCCTTGGCTCTCGGCCCAAATAGGGGCCTCTTGTATGCCAGTTTCTTACTTGGCTGCGTCATCAGACAACAGCTTGAGTGTTTGAGCGTGCGTGGTCAACAGATGACTTGCCTGCGCCTGAACAAATACAGGTACAGGAGTACCTCACACACACCAAATCACTTCCATTGTGATAGCAGTCTTCGTTCCATCATCGAGGAGCCCAACACCGCGACTTGACTGCATGTTCAACTAGCTACTTGCTTTGGTAGCAGAGCAGCGTTCGCTCCAGGCGACCTGCTCCAATCGCTACGCTGCCTTCTCTGCCCGGCGGCCAGTCGTCGAAGGAACCTGGTTCGACAGCGCCGACGTGGGATGGATCGTCAAGACCTTGGCTACGCTATGCGCAGGAGATCGTATGGCTTGTGGGAACCACCGAGGCCAACCAAGATCGCTATGTTGCCAGCAAGTTGAATGCTGGAGGTCTACACGGACGCTGATTGAGCTGGAGATCGGTTGACGAGTTGCTCACGTTCACGCACAGTGTTCCACCTGAACAGCTACCTCTTTGCAGTGAGCAGGACGCAACGAAGCACTGCACCTAGCAGCGCCGAGTCTGAGTTTGCGGCGGCAGTCTCAGCAGCAGCCGCTACAGTTTATACGTCAAGCAATTAATCGAGACGGAATTGAACACTACAGTCTTCGTGGAGGTAAGATTGGATAACGCGACGGCCAGATCCATGCTTCAACGGCAAGGAGCGCAGCGAACAACGCACACCCCGGCTAACGCCAAGTCCACGGGGTCAAAGAAGATGCGTGGGGGGTACTTTCCGAGATGAACATTGTGCTGGGCCCCCCAGCTCCTACCAAGTCTTGGGCCCATGGGTTGGTGCAGTGCGCGGTTCAAACAATGAACGGCATCCTACCATGCCTTGAACGCCAGAGAATACGTCCAAGGATATTTCCGTACCAGTGGCCCCATGGTAGCCAGCCCAACACCACCATCGAAGACGAGAAGAATTTTCGCCTCCAATCTCAAAATTCTGCTGGTGGTGAATTCACCTCGCTTTTTCAAGGAAGAAAAACCCCTGAAGAGATAGCGCGAAAGGCAAGGGCAACTCGCACTCAACAAAGCTCCGCGGCTCAAAGGCTAGACAGCCCTTGGAAATACGCTGACACAACAGGCCCCCAAGGAGGCACACAGAAAACCGGCAGGCAGGCCTGGAAAAATCCTCTTCCATGAGCTTATCAATGGTCAACAAACACAAGACCCACGTCGTTACACAGATTGGGTGTCTGTCGGCGGACCGACGCATAGACGCTCTGTCCGCAGCGCCCTGCGAGTCACCAATCAGGAGCGTTTGGATTTTGAGCTCCACACTCCAAACAATCCTGCTCAATGGCGCAGCTTGGGAAATATGCATCCTCAGCATTCCTACGTGGATTTCGCGCCTGGAAGACTTGATCCAAAAGAAGAAGCCCCTGGAAAAACATTCCAGCTGAGTCAGTCCCTCAAACTTTGCAGCAGATCCAAGCGGGGCTTGATGAGACCACGTACACTAAAGATGGGTTGCATAAAGCCCAGGCTCGGATAGGTCTCTTGGGTTTCAAGCACCTGAATCTATTGACACAAGGCTAAGCCTTTTCGGAAACCCTCGGCACGAAGGAATCACGCGGCTATGGACTTATGGAATACAAGAACTCCGACAAGCCTTTCAACTGCCAGAACAAGCAATTCTTCAAACATTGAAAGACTCCTATGGGAATAGAATTGGTCCGAGAACCGTTTAGAAAAACATGGAAGGCTCCTTGAAGATTTACGGCGCTTGCCGTATAGCAAGTGATCGCTGCCTTTGGCTGCAGCAAGTGCCGCTCACTGACAAGGAGAAGAAAAACCTTCGCGTCAAGACTGGACATGTCGATGATTTCCACCGAACAAGAACAATTCCGACCCCCGCTGGATTGACTCAATGCAAGAAAAGGGCCAGCTAAAGCATGGGGTAGCTCACCAATCCTACTACGTTGGGATATTTCAAGATTCGCGCAGAACTGCGATTGCAGCGCAGACTCAACCTTGGGCTTGCGCGCTTAATGACATTCTGCTCAGTGAGCTGGCGGCTACTGAGCTGCCAAAAATGGCAGCAGCTCAGGAAGCCCTGGAACTTGCCAAGGAGCTCAGACAGTCACACACCAAAAAGCACCCACTGGTTCGAAATAACATAATTGGTTGATATGGTCAAACACATCAAAACAAGCCAAAAGGGCGCTAGCACCGGGATGTTGCTTGTGTTATGGAAAAACTCTGACTTTGCAGCTGGCATTCCCAGCCCCCACGGCGTTTGGCACCAACGATGTGGAAGCGCAATCTTTGGTAGAAACAGCAAATGATTTGTTCGCACCCGCATGCTTTGGGTGTCAATCAACTCTGCTGGGGCTCACTCTTGGCGATCCTGCAAATTCGTTGGACGCAACAGAGAAAGTGCCAGGACTTCTTGGCACTCACAGCAAAAGTCGCTACAACTTAAACATGATCAACGATAGCCAACTTCTAGGTCTTTGGAGCATGAGATCCGCAATCGAAGCATTCCAACTCAAAGAAGCCTTCCCAAGATGCCGCGCTCGTCTACTCCGGCTGGCTAGCTATTGGAACCTCTCAGACTGCACAACGAAGAAGAAAAAAGATTGTAGGAAGTCGATGGGCTTTTCCTGCAGCGTCGCAGTTGGATGCTGAAATTTGACCCCAACTTGATTCAGTCAGCACGGAAGGACGCGCGACAAAATGCACACTTATCCAACAGCGCAAGGATCTACAACCGAAGAATTCACAAGAATTTTTGGGCGATGCAATTCTCACGCCCACTGCTGCTCAGGGGATATAGTCATCCACTTTCGGCGCTTTTGATCTTTGGTTCTTGGCCCAAATAGGGGCCCCTGGTACGCTAGTTTCTTACTCGGCTGCGCCATGAGAGAAGAGCTTCAGTAGCTGAAAAGCTTCAGTAGCTGCATGTTCGCAGTCACCAGTTGACTTGCCTGTGACTACAGTGAAATAAGGGTACGAGAATACCTCACACCAAATCACTTTGATTGCGATATCAGTCTGCATTCTATCATCGGGGGGCTCAACACTGCGGCTTGACTGCATTCGCAACTAGCTACCATTGTTTAAGTGGTTGCCCTTGGCTCAAAACCTCAAACTGTCTGTCCGCTGAAGATGGATTTGAATGATTTTACAGATGTACCATGTGTGCGTTACATACAGTTCAATCGAAGCGGGTTTTCAACTGGTAGCACCTCTTGCACCTCTTCTTGGATCTCTCGCATCTCTTTTTTCAAGTTGCGAGTTCCCTCCTTGAGAACAGTCAATCC
Source organism: Symbiodinium kawagutii (assembly GCA_009767595.1). Taxonomy (NCBI): domain Eukaryota; class Dinophyceae; order Suessiales; family Symbiodiniaceae; genus Symbiodinium; species Symbiodinium kawagutii. The sequence continues at coordinate 78,380 of VSDK01005256.1, read as the reverse complement.
ATCACAGGCAAGCACATTGCATTTTCACAGATGTTGCGACAAAACAAAACATCACACCCATTGCATTCAAGAACAGATAAGACCAATGAAGCAAGCGCTGTATGTTTCAGAATTATAGTGTGCATTGATGAGGAACGTTCTCGAACTGAAACGCAGAAAAATGCAACGGCTACATATCCACAGAGACCATAGAAATCTAACATTGTTTACGATAAACTGTGTTTTTTGCACCATCAGCCAATACTGCTGTCTTGGTTTGGGATGCACATGACTAGGGCATGAAAGAAAAACGAATCTCCGAATTGTTCGGCCCGTTTTCAGATCTTACAAATGTTTCCTTTCCAAACTTCTTGCAGACATGTCTCACTGTAAAGTTGCTATGTGAAACGCACATCAAAATTTCACTTGAAAGATCACGAAAGAACCCTGCCTGATTGATTTTTGGAAGTTTGCAAGGCAAAATGCAAAATGCATTTCTATACTTCTACGACATTGTGACAGAACATGAATTCGTTCATGGTCTCCATTTGTAAAAAAATGTTTGTGAAGATCTGCGTTCGCGTTCACCCTGTGGCGACGTGCACATGCTTTGTAATTACAATCCAGGGGCCTCGGGCTCACTCCCTACAAAATGGTGGGGCATGACCCATGATACAAAACGACCCCTCACGGGAGTTGATTGATCACAAGCACGCCAGCTACAAAATGACTGTTGGCTTTCATCTGTCTTGCCAACTTCGTTTATTTGCCACGCTTGTGTTTTCACAATGCATTTATAGACATCACGTTTATTCATGCTTCAGCTGAATATGACGCAACTCCTTTTATCAAAAACAATTTTGTACGAATTGGAACGCAGCTTCACATTTTCCCTCGGCGCCACAGCCACTACTGGAAGAACATTTGATTATCCATGTCAAATTAAAGGGCTGAAAACGATACAGCGGAAATACCAATCCCAACACCAGACTTCCCAAACGCAGCTGACATAATTGGAAGGCGGCTCAATCCAGCTACAAAGGATATAGCAGAACGAACACTCCCCACACTAGACTTCCCAAAGGCAGCTCACATAATTTCGAAGCAACTCAATCCAGCTGGAAAAATATAGTGGAACGAACACTCCTAACATTACGCGCAGACGCCGTGGTTTGCCCGGAGGGCAAACCACGGCTGTTCCTATCAATTGAACATTGCTCGAAGAATCAGTGAGAAACACTGGCTATACGCAGTGATTTAGGGTTTAGGGTTTTAGGGTTTTAGGGTTTAGGTTTTAGGGTGTTAGGGTTTAGGTTTTAGGGTTTTTACGTTTTAGGGTTTAGGGCTTAGGGCTTCTTGATTCTCAGAGTTTCAAAACAACGGGCCTGCGCAGGGTTTTGAACAGTTGACAAGACTAACTTCTGGGCAGGTCTTGTGCATCCGGGCAAACCATGGAGTCTTGCCGTAACATTAGACTTCCCAAAGGCAACTGACATAAATGGAAAGCGCTCAATCCAGCCAACAGAATATAGAGGAAAGACCACTCCCAACACCAGACTTCCCAGAGGCTGCTGACACACATGGAAAATCATTTTCACAATGTTTTCTTCCTACAGAAATCGGGGTCACATCTCTCTGAAAGCGAAAGAAGCTTGCTACATAAAATTGATTCCGATTTCACATGGCTTTGATATGACCTTGATGAAGAGATCTGGGACCCAAGTGAAATCTTTCTGGGGGCTTTATTGGCAATGATGAAGCCGCCTCACTTCACTACAAAATGCATTTCGTGCCCATCTATTGCATGGAGTTCCAACACCTTCACTCAACATGGTATCTAGTATGCGTGCCAATCAATGTTAAATAGTGCCATTTAGTGCGAATTTGCGTCGACTAATGGTATTTAGTGGCAACTGGTGCAAGTCAGCATCGACTGATGTCATTTAATGTGTTAATGAAGGTCAATTAGCGTCAGTTATTTTACTGCAATGACGTGCGAAAAAAAAAACAACCAAAAAACTCCAAATGAAGAGCTCCCACTAAAAGGCTTGCAAAAGGCAGCAAATGGTCTGCGCCAAGAAAAAGCAGGGCAAGCAATACAGAACGAAAGCAGAAAGCACACCCAAATAGCCAAAAAGGATGGATTGTGAGCATGATTCATTCCTCCTTCCAATGTACAGAGATCAAACAGCCTGTAATCTCACAAGGAGAACACTTGGAGTCAAACCCCAAGGGCATTCTTAGATGATGGAACTCCTCTCAGTCTCAACCCAAGGAATATGAAGTTTTAGAAGGAAAAATTGCAACTTATTCTGTTTTCTTTTGGCCATTTCTTTTTGGGTCTGGGGGTCGCTTTCCGTCGTTTTTCTCTAGTTTTCATTGAATTTTTCCCGCGCCTACCGCGACCCTTTTGCACGAAACAAAGGGGAGGTGTCAGGAACTGAAGTCAAATTGCCGTCTTGAAACTTCTATGGCAACCCTGTCGCGCGAAAAGGGAAGTCAGGTGTCAAAAACTGAGGCAACATTGCGATGTGAAACTTGTATGGCAACACTTTCGCACGAAACGAAGGTCAGGTGTCAAAAACTGGAATAAACTGATGTTTTCGGCGGTCAGTTACAATAGGGCGTATGGTTTTAAGATTGATGGTTTTAGGGCTCATGCTTTTGGGTGTAGGAGTTTATGATTTCAAGTTTTTGAATTAATGTTGTAGGTGTTTGGTTTGAAGGCTGACGGACGTGGGCCTATAGGGTTTATGGTTCTCGGCTTGATGGTGTTAGGATCCATGGTTTTAGGGTTGAAAGTTTATGGCGTTATTTTTTGAAATCTGGGGTTTATGGCTCCAGGGTTGATGGTATTAGAAGTAAGGGTTGAAGGCTTATGGTTTCGAAGTTGTTCGGTCTATGGTTTTGCGGTTTTTGTTTTAAATCTAAAGTTTATATTCACGTTCATGGTTTTAAGGCTGAAGTGCTTTTGGACTTTACATGCATTGTTTAAGTTTTAGGCTCAAAGTTTTTCGTTTATGCTATTAGGGTCTTAGGGTTCATGCGTTTATTCTCTTCGGGTTTGGTTTACGTTTTGAAGCTTGAAATTTTGTTTTTTGGGCAGATGTCCTAATGCAGCATGTCAACGCTTAAATCTATCAGGGGAGACAACAGCAGAGAAACAGATTTCCGTTGAGTGACGACCTACTTGGGTTGATCTTTGTATCCCTGGCAGAACTTTCACAAGACCAGAGGAACACATTGACGGGTATCATGACACATTGAAGAAGAACTCTTGGTCAGCACACATTCTTAGAGATGTTTTGCTCAACGAGGACAGCAGTAGACAATCCAATGGTTCAACCATCTGCTACTGGGCAGAGAATCAATTTCTGAGTGAATGAAGAAGGAGAATTAGAAGGTACCAACGGCTATTGGGCCGAAGACGACGAAGATGGTGCTGAAGGATTTTTGGAAGCACTTGAGGACGTCTTTTGGGTGTATGATGACATGAACTACACCTGGTACCAGAGAAGATTCAGAGGATAAGCAACCAGAAAAGGAAAAGGAAAACGGAAGAGAAAAGGTAAAGGCAAAGGCCGAAGAGGACGACGATATTTCCGTCCAAGAAAATCCAAAGGAAAAGGAAAAGGCCGAAGCAGAAAAGGCCGTGCCAACATGCCTAGAAGAAGACTATTGGAACCAAGATCAAGGCTAGTATGACCAGCAAAGCCACTTTGCCGATGATACCTGGACACTACTTGGATGAGTACGGCTACTTCCAGAGGAATGGCAAGGGCAAGAAAAGCAAGGATGATGAAGGAAAAGGAGGTAAAGCCTGGCGATGGCAAGGGCAAGCCGAACTACGTCACACTCCAAGGTTTCAAGATTGCTGGATTCATGGGTCTTGCAAACTTGTTTTTTGGTCGTTTTTGTTTTTTCGGTTTGATGGGTCTTGCAATCTTGTTTTTGTTTGCGTTTGTTTTGGTTTGATGGGTATTGCAATCTGAATCTTGTTCTTTCTGCAGCTGCACATGCACAGATTCTGCAGTTTTGAGATAATTTGCTCACTCCCGTGATGGCCTGTTCTGATTTTTTTTGGTCTACGGTTGCAGGGTTTATAGTTTAATGTGGTTTATATTGTCATCTGAGGATGCATGGTTTAAGGCTTTTAGGGCGTATGGTGATATAATTTCAGTTCTAACGTCAATGGGTTTATTGTTTTCAGATGTGTTTGTGGTATACACTTTTAGGGTGGATGGTTTGAGGCTAATGGGTTTAGGGATTTCGGTGTGTGGTTTTAGTGTTTTAAGGTTTTAGGGTATAGTGGTAGGATTGAAGTGTTATGCTTTTAGGCTTTTGGTTCTGTGGATGACGGGTGTATGATATTTTGAGCTTTCAGGTTTAGGATGTCAGGGTTTATGGTTCTATGGTGCAAGGGTGCATGGTTTTAGGGTCTAATTCTTGGGTTTTAGGTTTTGAGGGTTTATGTTTGATTCGTTTGTTTTAATTTGTTAATTTTTAGGTGCATGGTTCAAGGGATAATGGTTCTAAGTTTCAAGTTGATTGTGTCCTTCAGTTCAGGTTTGTAGTTTTTGTTTTTATGCTCAGACTTTTTTTTACTGTATGCTTTGAGGGTTTCAGGGTTGATGTGTTGTTTCTTACTTAGGCGGAGGGGGGGGTCGGGGGGAGGGCGCCCGCGACGCAAAATATTTGAATGGAGCATCGATATTGGTCGACGCTGTTGTTGTTGTTGTTGTTGCTGCTGCTGCTGTTGCTGGTAAGAATAGAAAATAGACAGAAAAAAGCAATATTACCGCTAAAAAATGAAATCATAACAATAAATAAGAATAGAATAATTAAGAACATTGATGAATAAGATTAACAAAAAAATGCACACATATAGTGCAATACAACAATAAAAACATGGATACATATAAATCAAGAATTAAAAAGCCAAAAGCCAGAAAGCAAAAGCCAAAAGCAAAAAAGCCAAAAGCTAAAAGGCGAAAAAAAAAAAAGCCAAACAAGCCAAAAGCCAGAAAGCCAGAAAGCCAGAAAGCCAGAAAGCCCCGAGCCAAAACCCAACAGACCAAGGGGAGTCGAGCCCGGACCACTAAAAAAAAAACGCCCCCCAAGAAATTTGCCAAAATAAATACCCCTCCAAAAAAGACACGGTACGTAAGCAGCTCAATGGTTGATTGAGCGTGGCAACTCGGTTATAAAATGCGTGTGTCTTTGCTACAAAAGTGTGTTTGATGGTTTTGGTTGCCACTAATTTCACTGCTAAGTGCCTACATGTGCCTATAAGACGCAAAAGCAGGACATCCAGCTTCTACAAAAATCTGGCTACAAAATGGCTCTCCAGGGATCACCTCGAAGAAGGGATTGCTTGCTACAAAGTGAATCAAAGTGAGGGGAAACTCAAACCCTGATTTTTAAAGCAGAATACTCAGCTTCACAGGTGCATCTTATTCGGTATCTGATCCCACAATGATCAGCTTGACCTGTTCTTCCCACATTCGTTGATGCTCCTCAATCGCTTCAAGTCTTTGCTCGGCATTTCGCTTTGCAGAGCGAAGTTGCTGCACCTAGCACAGAAAGCAAAGCACCTGGCAAAGAAAGCAAGTCCTCCTTTGTGAATGTCCTACGGACTCATCACCATGGCTATGCGGCGATGCCAAAATTTCCGACAGTGTATCATGATTCAATTGATGACCCCTCATTGGAAACCTCACACTGTCTGTCCAATGAAGGTGGATTTCAATGATTTACAGGTGTATCAGGTGTGCGTTACATACAGTTCAATCGAAGCGGGTTTTCAACTGGTAGCACCTCTTGCACCTCGTCTTGGATGTCTCGCATCTCGGTTTTCAAGTTGCGAGCTCTCTCCTTGAGAACATTCAATCCATCAAAGCCAGCACATTCATCTTCACAGCTGCTGCCACAAACCAAACAGAACACCAATGGCATTCAAGAACAGTCAAACAAGATCAAGCAAGCACTATATGTTCTCAGAATTGTAGTGTGTATTGATGACGAGTGTTCTCGAACTGAAACTCAAAGACATGCAGCAGCCGTATATTCATAGAAATCATAGAAATCCAACAATGTTTACGACAAACTATATAACTTGTACTGTATGCACCATCAGTCAATTTGTGCGTGTGCGGGGTAACCCCAAATGAAGAACATGTTGTTGTGCTTATTTGGGATACACATGACCAGGACATGAAAGAAAAAAGAGTCTTCAAACTGTTCGACTTCCTGAAAGACTTTACTTCTTTCAAAAACGTCTAAATGCAAAGATGTCGTGTGAAACACGCATCAAAATCTCATGTTCATAGCTTGTGAAAGAATCTTGCCTGCAGGTACAGGAAGCGTTCATTGATTTTTGTAGCTTGCCAAGCACAATGCAAAATGCACTCCACGACTTCTACCACATCGCGGCAGAACTTGAAACCGTTCATATCTTCCCTCTGTGAAACATTGTTTTGTAAAGCAGAACACTCAGATTCACAAGTACATCTTATCCGGTATCTGATCCCACAATGATCAGCTTGACCTGTTCTTCCCACATTCGTTGATGCTCCTCAATCGCTTCAAGTCTTTGCTCGGCATTTCGCTTTGCAGAGCGAAGTTGCTGCACCTAGCACAGAAAGCAAAGCACCTGGCAAAGAAAGCAAGTCCTCCTTTGTGAATGTCCTACGGACTCATCACCATGGCTATGCGGCGATGCCAAAATTTCCGACAGTGTATCATGATTCAATTGATGACCCCTCATTGGAAACCTCACACTGTCTGTCCGATGAAGGTGGATTTCAATGATTTACAGGTGTATCAGGTGTGCGTTACATACAGTTCAATCGAAGCGGGTTTTCAACTGGTAGCACCTCTTGCACCTCGTCTTGGATGTCTCGCATCTCGGTTTTCAAGTTGCGAGCTCTCTCCTTGAGAACATTCAATCCATCAAAGGCAGCACATTCATCTTCACAGCTGCTGCCACAAACCAAACAGAACACCAATGGCATTCAAGAACAGTCAAACAAGATCAAGCAAGCACTATATGTTCTCCGAATCATAATGCGTTGCAGTGATGCAGTGTATTTCTGACGAGCGTTCTCGAACTGAAACTCAAAGAAGCGCAGCCGCCATGTATGTCCATAGAAATCATAGACATCTAAAATTGTTGACATCAAACAGACTTTTATGTACCATGAGTCTGTCATTTTGTGTTCATTTGGGATACACATGACCAGGACATTAAAGAAAAAAGAGTCTTCAAACTGTTCGACTTCCTGAAAAACTTTTACTTCTTTCAAAAATGTCCAAATGCAAAGATGTCGTGTGAAACACGCATCAAAATCTCATGTTCATGGCTTGTGAAAGACTCTTGCCTGCAGGTACCGGAAGCGTTCATTGATTTTTGTAGCTTGCCAAGCACAATGCAAAATGCACTCCACCACTTCTACGACACCGCGGCAGAACTTGAAACCGTTCATATCTTCCCTCTGTGAAACACTGTTTTGTAAAGGGGCTCGGAATTAATTTGGGAATTGTTTGCTTTCTATCTGGATTTTGTTTTGCTTGCTATTTGCAGTAGTTCGGAGCTAAAATCCTTCATTTGGTGAAACTTTGGGTCGTATTTGCAACAGTTTGGAGCTCGGACCTTCCAAACAACATGTTACGTGCACAAGTCGCACATGAAGTCTTTCTTGCATTTACGGTTTGAAGCAAGTTGGACCTGAAGTCTTGCATCGTGTTTGATTTTGCATGGTCGTTGCAACATGTTGGAGCTAGGACCTTTCATACTGTCTACCATTTGCAGCAATTCGCGAGCCACGTCTCTCATTTTATGAACTTTGAACAAATTAGCAGCTCAAATCCTTCATTTTGATTGATTTTGATGTTTTGAACATTCTGGAGCTAGGACTTGTCTTCTGTTTTGAAGGTTAAGTATGGTGTTTGGGTTTTATGACCCCTTTGAAGCATGTGTCGTCCGTTTTTAGGTTTACATTTACAACTTTACTGTTGTTGGATCCGTTTAAATCACTCAAGAACCAAAGTCGTTGATTTTGATTGATTTTGCCTCGTATGTTGTGAACCGTTTGTACTAATTGGGAGCTATAACCCCTTTTTTTCATGGTATTTGCAGCATTTTGACGCTGAGACTTGCCTTTTTGCGCACATTATAGTTTTAGCGTTTGGGTTTTATGTTTTTACGTTGACTGTTCTCGGGCGTTTTCAGGTTTAGGTCGACATTGTTAAGTTTAGCAATTAGGGTCTAGGTCGATATCTTTAGGTCTACGGAAGCCAGTAGAGCCAAGAAGGTATGAACCCAAAAAATACCCCCAAAAATACTGGTGATGTTGCTGCTGCTGTTCCTGCTGTCCGCTGCTGGCAAGGGAAACCATAAAAGTGGCAGGCACATGATTGGAGATTTCGCGGCAGGCGCAGCGGGGGGGGATAGGGGGGACGGCGCAGCTCCTTCTTCTCAAATGTGCAACGCCAAAACGAAAATTAACCAGGGAGCAAATTCAATCAGCCGACCCACTAACCCGCCTGGCGGGGGTTTTTGTTTTAGCAACTGTTCTTGTTTTTCGGGTGTTGTTTGTTGCTATCGGTGTTTCTTTCTTTTTTTCATTCTTTCTTTTTTCCCCAGATAGCTGACAAGCTATAAGGGGTTCTTAGTTCTCTATGGTAGGACCTCGAATCGAAACTATTTTTTGCCGCTGCTCTGCCGCTGCTCATGCTTGCCTCCCTTTCTCTCCCTTCCTCTCCCTTTGTCTCCCTTGTGGCTCTGGATCGGCGCTTTGTTTGCCGCTGCTTTGCCGCTGCTCATGCTTGTCTCCCTTTGTCTCCCCTTTGTCTCCATGGCTCTGGATCGGCGCTTTGCCGCTGCTCTGCCGCTGCTCAAGCTCGTCTCCCATTGTCTTTCTCTCCCTTTTGGCTCTGGATCGCACTTTGTTTGCCGCTGCTCTGCCGCTGCTCATGCTTGTCTCCCTTTGTCTCGCCTTTGTCTCCTCTTTGTCTCCCCTTTGCCCCCCCTTTGTCTCCACTTTGTCTCCCTTGTGGCTCTGGATCGGCGCTTTGTTTGCCGCTGCTCTGCCGCTGCTCATGCTTGTGTCCCTTTGTCTCCCATTTGTCTCCCCTTTGTCTCCCCTTTGTCTCCCTTGTGGCTCTGGATCGGCGCTTTGTTTGCCGCTGCTCTGCCCCTGCTCATGCTTGTCTCCCTTTGCTTTGCCTTGATCTCCTCTTTGACTCCCCTTTGTTTCCCCTTTGTCTCCCCTTTGTCTTCCCTTTATCTCCCCTTTGTCTCCCTTGTGGCTCTGGATCGGCGCTTTGTTGGCCGCTGCTTTGCAGCTGCTCATGCTTGTCTCCCTTTGTCTCCCCTTTGTCTCTCTGCCGCTGCTCACGCTCGTCTCCCTTTGTCTCCCCTTTCTCTCCCTTTTGGCTCTGGATCGCACTTTGTTTGCCGCTGCTCTGCCGCTGCTCATGCTTGTCTCCGTTTGTCTCGCCTTTGTCTCCTCTTTGTCTCCCCTTTGTCTCCCCTTTGTCTCCACTTTGTCTCCCTTGTGGCTCTGGATCGGCGCTTTGTTTGCCGCTGCTTTGCCGCTGCTCATGCTTGTCTCCCTTTGTCTCCCCTTTGTCTCCCCTTTGTCTCCCCTTTGTCTCCCTTGTGGCTCTGGATCGGCGCTTTGTTTGCCGCTGCTCTCCCCGTTGTCTCCCATTTGTCTCCCTTCGGCGCTTTGTTTGTCGCTGCTCTGCCGCTGCTCATGCTTGTCTCCATTTGTCTCCCCTTTCTCTCCCCTTTTGTATCCCCTTTCTGTCCCATTTGTCTCCCCTTTGTCTCCCTTGTGGCTCTGGATCGGCGCTTTGTTTGCCGCTGCTCTGCCGCTGCTCATGCTTGTCTCCCTTTGCCTCCCGTTTGTCTCCCTTGTGGCTCTGGATCGGCGCTTTGTTTGCCGTTGCTCTCCCCTTTGTCTCCCCTTCGTCTCCCCTTTGTCTCCCCTTTGTCTCCTCTTTGTCTTTCCATTGTTTCCCTTGTGGCTCTGGATCGGCGCTTTGTTTGCCGTTGCTCTCCCCTTTGTCTCCCATTTGTCTCCCTTCGGCGCTTTGTTTGCCGCTGCTCTGCCGCTGCTCATGCTTGTCTCCATTTCTCTCCCCTTTGTCTCCCCTTTTGTTTCCCCTTTCTGTCCCATTTGTCTCCCCTTTGTCTCCCTTGTGGCTCTGGATCGGCGCTTTGTTTGCCACTGCTCTGCTGCTGCTCATGCTTGTCTCCCTTTGTCTCCTGTGTCTCCCTTGTGGCTCTGGATCGGCACTTTGTTTGCCGCTGCTCTGCCGCTGCTCATGCTTGTCTCCCTTTGTCTCTCTGTGTCTCCCCTTCGTATCCCTTTTGTCCCCCTTTGGCTCTGGATAACAATACACAACCTAAGATTTATGAAAATACTATTGTAAACAAACCGCGCACTTCAAAACACAGGTTTATGGCACACACGCTGGAAAACGTTGTGCGCAATGCGCCCGCTATCTGCGGTCTATGCTGGTGTAATTTCTTTGCTCTTGACATATTATATTTCGTTGTCGTTGTCGTTGTCGTTGTCGTTGCCTTTGTTGTTGTTGTTGTTGTTGTTGTTGTTGTTGTTGTTGCTGTTGTTGTTGCTGTTGCTGTTGCTGTTGCTGTCGTTATTGTTCTTGTTCTTGTTCTTGTTCTTGTTCTTGTTGTTGTTGTTGATGTTGTTGTTGTTGCTGTTGCTGTTGCTGTTGCTGTTGCTGTTGGTATTGTTCTTGTTCTTGTTCTTCTTCTTGTTCTTCTTCTTGTTCTTGTTGTTGTTGTTGTTGTTGTTGTTGCTAATGTTGTTAATGTTGTTAATGTTGTTAATGTTGTTGTTGTGGTTGTTGTTGTTGTTGTTCTTGTTGTTGTTGTTGTTGTTGTTCTTGTTTTTGTTCTTGTTCTTGTTCTTGTTCTTTTTGTTGTTGTTGTTGTTGTTGTTGTTGTGGTTGTTGTGGGGTTGTTGTTGTTGTTGTTGTTGTTGTTGTTGTTGTTGTTGCTGTTGTTGTTGTTGGTGGTGGTGGTGGTGTTCTTGTTCTTGTTATTGTTATTGTTATTGTTCTTGTTCTTGTTATTGTTATTCTTGTTGTTGTTGTTGGTGGTGGTGTTGTTGTTGTTGATGGGTGTTGATACCATTGTTCTTGCTGGGTGTTGATACCATTGTTGTTTGTTACTTGTGTTGTTGCTGACACCAAAAATCCACTCTTAAAGTTTTGACAAGGAGAAAATATTTCCTATATCTTCCCTGCAAAAGTTGAGGATGCTACAAGCAGCGAAGAACCTATTTTAAAACGAAGGAAAACGGCCAAGGAAGCCAAAAACCAGGGAAGCCAAAAGCCAGAGAAGCCGGAGAAAGCCAGAGAAGCCAAAAAAGCCAGCGAAGCAAAAAGCCAAAGAAGCCAAAGAAGCCAAAGAAGCCAAAGAGGCCACGGAAGCCAAAAGCCAGAGAAGCCAAAGAAGCAAAAAGCCAGGGAAGCCAAAAGCCAGAAAGCCAAGAGCCAAAGAAGCTAAAAGAAGCCAAAAGCCAGGAAAAAACAAAAATATGCGAAAACAAAAAAATAGCCATCCTTTGTAAAGCAGAACACTCAGGTGCATCTTATCCGGTATCTGATCCCACAATGATCAGCTCGACCTGTTCTTCCCACATTCGTTGATGCTCCTCAATCGCTTCAAGTCTTTGCTCGGCATTTTGCTCTGCACGCCGAAGTTGTCGCACCTAGCAAAGAAAGCAAAGCACCTGGCAAAGAAAGCAAGTCCTTCTTTGTGAATGTCCTACGGACTCATCACCATGGCTATGCGGCGATGCCACAATTTCCAGAGAGCGAGCAAAGAGAGTGGAAATTGATTTTGGCCAGAACGGTCACTTGCGGTCACTTGCGGTCACTTGCGGTCACTTGCTCCAGCGGTCACTTGCGGCCACTTGCGGCCACTTGAGCGGTCACTTGCGGTCACTTGCTCCAGCGGTCACTTGCGGTCACTTGCGGCCACTTGAGCGGTCACTTGCGGTCACTTGTGGTGGCAGAAAGTGAAGAAGTGACTGCAAATGATAGCAACTGTTTTCAATTGATAGCGTTTCACAGGCCCAGCTTTGGAGAATGTTGAACATTTTCCAAAGCCGGCCACGGAAAATGTTAGACATTTTCCGGGATATTGTGACTGTATGGGAATGTTCAGAACACGAGCGCCACTGGTCGCCTGCGATCACTTGCTAATATAATTCCTCCTAACTCAAGATATCCAATCTTATCTTTGAAGTATCTTCTCTTAGCAAAAAGTACCCTATCTGATACTCTGAGTTTTGTTAAAACAGCTTGTCCGTAAATATCATGTCCTGCCATCCAATGTCTTATCCTATCAGAGGTTTTTTCTTATGTTTTCTGATCTCAAAATACTTTATCTTGCCTTCTCTGATCTTAAGATGTTTCTCATTTTCAAATATTTTGTTCACCAAAAACTTTTCTTACATGACCTTGTCAGATCTTATCTTAGGATACCTTATGATATTTCAAGTTGTTCCCCACCTGTCAGGTGAGGGGTGTTAGATTTTATCAGAGCTGACTCGTCCTCCTCCTCCTCCTCCTTCTCCTTCTCCTCCGCCGGACCTCAACCACGACCATCTACGCCGAGTGGTCGCTGCCGGACCTCAACGACGTCAGAACATC
>VSDK01005256.1:11358-62425 GCA_009767595.1 Symbiodinium kawagutii | reverse complement strand
GCGGTCACTTGCGGTCACTTGCGGCCACTTGAGCGGTCCCTTGCGGTCACTCGAGTGGCTGCAAGTGGCTGCAAGTGACCGCATTTTCGAAAATCAAAAACCGCACTTCCTGCGTGCTCAATGACAATTTCCGACTGCGTGTCATCATTTAATTGATTGTCCCTCATTGGAAACCTCACACTGTCTGTCCGACGAAGGTGGATTTCGATGATTTTACAGGTGTATCAAGTGTGCGGTACATACAGTTCAATCGAAGTGGGCGTCTTGCACCTCTTCTTCGATCTTTCGCATCTCCCTTTTCCAGCTGTGAGCTCCCTCCTTGAACATGCAACCCATCAAAGACAAGCACATTGCATCTTCACAAATGCTGCGACAAACCAAGCAGCACACCCATAGCATTCAAGAACCACCAAGACAATTGAAGGAAGTACTGTATGTTCCCAAAATTGTAGCGCGTATTGATGACGAGTGTTCTCGAACTGAAACTCAAAGAAATGCAACGGCCGTATATTCATAGAAATCATAAAAATCCAACATTGTTTACGATAACCTGCCTTTGTTGCATCATGCCTCTGTCATCTTGCTATGGTTGTTTGGGCTACAAATGACGAGGACATGAAAGAAAAAGGAGTCTTCGAATTGTTCGGCCTGTTTTAAGATCTTACAGATGTTTCCGTTACATGCTTCTCTCAATGCAAAATTGTTTTATGAAACGCACATCAAAATCTCACTTGAAAGAACACGAAAGAACCTTGCCTGATTGATTTCTTGGAGCTTGCAAGGCAGAATGCAAAATGCATTACAACACTTCTATCACATCACAACAGAACTTGAAACCATTCATATCTTCCCTCATCTTATCCGGTATCTGATCCCACACTGATCTCAGCTCGACCTCTTCTTCCCACATTCGTTGATGCGCCTCAGTCCCTTCAAGTCTTTGCTCGGCATTTTGCTCTGCACGCCGAAGTTGTCGCACCTAGCAAAGAAAGCAAAGCACCTGGCAAAGAAAGCAAGTCCTTCTTTGTGAATGTCCTGCGGACTCATCACCATGGCTATGCGGCGATGCCACAATTTCCGACTGCGTGTCATCATTTAATTGATTGCCCCTCATTGGAAACCTCACACTGTCTGTCCGACGAAGGTGGATTTCGATGATTTTACAGGTGTATCAAGTGTGCGGTACATACAGTTTAATCGAAGTGGGTTTTCAACTGGTAGCGTCTTGCACCTCTTCTTCGATCTTTCGCATCTCGCTTTTCCAGCTGTGAGCTCCCTCCTTGAACATGCAACCCATCAAAGACAAGCACATTGCATCTTCACAAATGCTGCGACAAACCAAGCAGCACACCCATAGCATTCAAGAACCACCAAGACAATTGAAGGAAGTACTGTATGTTCCCAAAATTGTAGCGCGTATTGATGACGAGTGTTCTCGAACTGAAACTCAAAGAAATGCAACGGCCGTATATTCATAGAAATCATAAAAATCCAACATTGTTTACGATAACCTGCCTTTGTTGCATCATGCGTCTGTAATCTTGCTATGGTTGTTTGGGCTACAAATGACGAGGACATGAAAGAAAAAGGAGTCTTCGAATTGTTCGGCCTGTTTTAAGATCTTACAGATGTTTCCGTTACATGCTTCTCTCAATGCAAAATTGTTTTATGAAACGCACATCAAAATCTCACTTGAAAGAACACGAAAGAACCTTGCCTGATTGATTTCTTGGAGCTTGCAAGGCAGAATGCAAAATGCATTACAACATTTCTATCACATCACAACAGAACTTGAAACCATTCATATCTTCCCTCATCTTATCCGGTATCTGATCCCACACTGATCTCAGCTCGACCTCTTCTTCCCACATTCGTTGATGCGCCTCAGTCCCTTCAAGTCTTTGCTCGGCATTTTGCTCTGCACGCCGAAGTTGTCGCACCTAGCAAAGAAAGCAAAGCACCTGGCAAAGAAAGCAAGTCCTTCTTTGTGAATGCCCTGCGGACTCATCACCATGGCTATGCGGCGATGCCACAATTTCCGACTGCGTGTCATCATTTCATTGATTGCCCCTCATTGGAAACCTCACACTGTCTGTCCGACGAAGGTGGATTTCGATGATTTTACAGGTGTATCAAGTGTGCGGTACATACAGTTCAATCGAAGTGGGTTTTCAACTGGTAGCGTCTTGCACCTCTTCTTCGATCTTTCGCATCTCGCGTTTCCAGCTGTGAGCTCCCTCCTTGAACATGCAACCCATCAAAGACAAGCACATTGCATCTTCACAAATGCTGCGACAAACCAAGCAGCACACCCATAGCATTCAAGAACCACGAAGACAATTGAAGGAAGTACTGTATGTTCTCAGAATTTATGATGTTCTCAGAATGTATGATGTATGTTTCCATCGAGTGTTCTCTATATCACGCTCCAGGAAATACAATGGCAATATGTTTGATGACAAACAACCGGTTGTGCGCCATCAGTCGGGTATGTTTTTGGGACACATGGCTAAACAATGAAAGGTAAACAAGTCTCCATTTTCAAGTTGTATAGAGGTTTTGCCCCAAGCAATGTGTTCGTGCTTAATGAAAAGGTTCTTATGGTAGGCGATGAGGGCCCTGTGTATATCTCAGGCGTTCTCCGGTCACAGCGGCTAATTCGTGCACTCTCTCGTCAAAAACATTCCCTCATCTTCCGTTGTCGACAGACGCCTCGCACGAAATCTGTTTCTGGGGGAGCTCTCTTCCGGAGCTGCGTTCTCGTCTGCGTGCCGTCCTCATTTTTTGATCCAGGTGCATTTGATGTGGGAGACGCAAAGGGAAGCTCAGATTTGTGTTTCTTTGGTTTAGGAATCTGTGGCAAGCGCGAAGACTTCTCTCTGCTTTACAAAAAGGGTAACTGGCGTCGATTTCGGGACGTTGCAGAGACGCTGGCAGGCGCACACAAAATGAGCGCGTCCGAAAACATCAGGCGCAGCATTTCGTGATCTTGAGTTCGCTCGTTTCGTGAGAATGTCGTCATTTTTGCATCAGCGATGTCGAGATGAATTTTTGTGACAGGTGTAGGATTTCGTATGCCTCGGGATCACTTTCTCCTGGCAAGCGCAATATTTTGCAACATCAGTGCTTGAAATCGCAATTCGCGGTAGCAGGAGACTTCAGGCGCCTTTCATACCTCTGTTTTTTGCGTCTCGCTGGCGCTTGGTGCAAATCTTGGGTTCGCTCGCGCAACCCTCTGCGAACTTGCGCGCGTCGGGTCGCTCTCGTCTGCGCGCTATGCGAACTTTGATTTCGCTCGAGCAATCCTCTGCGGGCTTCGTGCGTGTCGGATCGCTGCGCAGTGTGAATTTTGATTTTGCTCGCGCAACGCCCTGCGGACTTTGTGCGTGGCAGATCGCTCTCGTCTGCGCGCGGTGCGAACTTTGATTTCGCTTGAGCAACCCTTGCGGAATTTGCTCACGTCAGTTTGCTCTGGTCTGCGCATAGAACTAGCTTTCGCTTCTGAAGAGATCTTGCCAAGGGTAGTCCCACACTGCCCTCATCTGTCTCCTCTCACATGTGTGCTCTCGTTTGTGTGCTCCTATGTGCTTTCATGCATGTGCTTTCATGTGTGTGCGCCTATGTGCTCTCATATGTGTGCGCCCATGTGCTCTCATATGTGTGCTCCTATGTGCTCTCATATGTGTGCTCCTATGTGCTCTGATGGGTGGGCTCTCCAATGTGCTCTCATATGTGTGCTCCTTTGTGCTCCTATGTGCTCTCTTCTGTGCTCTCATATGTGTGCTCCTATGTGCTCTGATGGGTGGACTCTCCAATGTGCTCTCATATGTGTGCTCTCCAATCTGGTCTGACATGTGTGCTCTCATGTCTGTGCTCTCATGTCTGTGCTCTCATGTGCGTTCTCCCCTGGAGTTCTCACATGTGGACTCTCACATGTATGCTCTTACATTTGAGCTCTAACATTTATGTTCGTTTGTGTTCTCTGATACGTGTGCTTTGATTTCTGCGTTTTGACCTGTGTACTCTCATTTGTGTGGTCCCATGTGCTCTCATATGTGTGCTCCTATGTGCTCTCATATGATTGCTCCTTTGTGCTCCTATGTGCTCTCTTCTGTGCTCTCATACGTGTGCTCTCATATATGCTCTCACATTTGTGCTCTCCTATTTGCGCTCTCATATGTGTGCTCTCAAATCTGTGCTCTCATACGTTTGCTCTCATATATGTGCTCCTATGTGCTCTGAAATGTGTGCTCTCATATCTTTGCTCTCATACGTGTGCTTTTGTGTGCTCTCCTATCTTTGCACTCAAATGTGTGCTCTCAAATGTGTGCTCTCATATGTGCGCTCTTCTGTGCTGTCATATGTGTCCTGTCGTATGTGTGCTCCTATGTGTATGTTCTTTGATTGGTGTGCTCTCCAATGTGCTCTAATACGTGTGCTCATATGTGCTTTCATATCTGTGCTTTCATTTGTGTGCTCTTATGTGCTCTCAAATGTGGGCTGTCATATGTTGCCTCCCATATGTTTGCTCTTACGTTTGTGCTCTAACATTTGTGCTTGCATATGTTTGCTTTGATATGTGTGCTTTCACATCTGTGCTCTCTTATGGGTGTTCTCATATATGTGGTCCTCTGTGCTCTCATATGTGTGCTCCTATGTGCTCTGATGTGTATGTTCATGTGTGCTCTCACATTTGTGCCTTCACATGTGTGCTCCTATGTGCTCTCATATGCGTGCTCCTTTATGTGCTCTCTTCTGTTCTCTCACATGTGTGCTCTGATGTTAGTGCTCACACTTGTGTGTTCTCACCCTGGTGCTCTCATATGGGTACTCTCATTTGCGCATGATACTGTGTCATTTTCCCAATCCCCCCCACCACACTGTTTGGAGTCTCTTGCCGGGACAATTTAAAGCAATTTAATTTTGTGTTTCTTGTACAGCGTGGGAACGTGATGACGTTTGGTCAAATATCTTAGTCTCACTGGCACGCCAAACCTTGCCTGAAGATGAAAGAGTGGTTCTTTGGCCTTGCAAGACATGATGCAAAATCCACCCCAACACTTCCAAGATGGCGCAGCAGAACTTCAAGCTGTTCATGTTTTTAATCTCCTGCCGAACGTGGTTCTGTGAACTGCTCCCCCCACTCATCAATTCGGCCTGTTCTTCCTGCATTTCTCGATGCATTTCAAGCGCTTCAAGCAGTTCATCTCTTTGCTCGGCATTTTGCTCTTCAGTGCCAAGCTTCAGAGCCTCAAATTGCGCCAAATGAAGATGCATTTTCACCATGTGCATCAGATGTGCCATATGTGCATGACGTGCAGTTTAGTCGAAGTAGGTTTACAGCTGGTAGGGCCTCTAACTGTATTTCTTTTGAGTTCTCTGAGTTACGGCCTTCCGCCGGAACATTACACCGAACACAGGCCAGAAGAGGATTTTCAATGATGTTGCAGTAAACAAAACAGCAGGCAAATAATACTAAAGGTTGTTCCAACATGTACTGCGCGTTCTCCAAAAACCTTGCCGTGGTTGTTCATCGAAAATTCTCAAATTCACAAGCGAAGTTGGTCAAACATCCAAATCTCCCTGGCAGGAGTACAAAAAGAACCTTGCCTGCAGATCATGGATCTGTTGCTTCATTTCTTGGACCTTGCAAGGCACAATGCAAAACACACCCCAACATTTCTACAATATCGGCTCACGAATGGATTTGTTTCATGACTTTCATGTATTCCATCAAAAAACTCTGGGTTTGCAAAGCAAACATTCATGACATCATCCGTCACCATCCTGCCAAGTCAATCTCGTTTACATTCACAACACTATCACTAACCTCGGAACAATGCTGTTGAAATAGACTAAACACACAAGAATACGTTCGGGGCCCACGTTGCCCAAGATTCGTGCGCATCAAATATCTCAACACAGCAAAGTATCGACATCCATACGGCACATCTTGTCCGATCTCTGATCCCACACTGATCTCAGCTCGACCTCTTCTTGCCACATTGATTGACGGGCTTGAAGCTTTTCATGTCTTTGCTCGGCATTTTGCTCTGCACGCCGAAGTTGTCGCACCTAGCAAAGAAAGCAAAGCACCTAGCAAAGAAAGCAAAGCACCTAGCAAAGAAAGCAAAGCACCTGGCAAAGAAAGCAAGTCCTTCTTTGTGAATGTCCTACGGACTCATCACCATGGCTTTGCGGGGATACCACAATTTCCGACTGCGCATCATCATGCAATTGAATTGTTTGCCCCTCATTGGAAACCTCAAACTGTCGGTCCGATGAAGATGGGTTGAACAAGCTTACAAATGTACCAAGTGTGCACTACATGCAGTTCAATCCAAGTGGGCTTTCAACTGGCAGCCCCTGTTCTTGGATATTTTGCATATCTTCTGAGTTGTGAACTCCCTCCTTGATTATTCACAGATAACTCCAAGAAGCACACCAATGATATTCAAGAACATTCAAAAAGAGAAGCACTACACTACACTACAGTGACAGAAGATGTTTCACTTCTTTTTTTGTCGCCGTCATGTGCACCATCGAGCCTTGAAACAAGTCATGCAACATGAAAAATGTGTGGTAAAGCAAAGCCTTCAGCTTCACAAGTGCATCATATCCAGCATCTGATCCCGCACGGATCAGCTCGACCTCGTCTCCCCACATTTCTTGACGCTCTTTAATCTCTTGAAGAACATCTAAAACTTGATCTCGTCGTTGCTCCGCTTTTTTTGCTGCCTTGCGATGTTACAAAGTAAATGAATCTTTCTTTGTGAGTGTCCTGTGGACCCATCCCCATGACTTTGTGACTTTGCGACAATTTCCAACCATTTGTCTGATGTCATATAATTGGTCACCACTCACTCGAAGCCTCACACTGTTTGTTGAATGAAGCTGGGCTTACACAATGTGCATCAGATATGCCATGTGCGCATGACATGCAGTCCAAGCAAAGTGGGCTTTCGACTAGAAGCACCTCGTCTTGGATCTCTTGTGAGACAGTTTGTGAGTCTTGGATATTTCGCATCTGTTCTGGGTGGCGAGCTCCCTCCTTGAACATTCAACCAATTGCAGGCAAGCGCATGGCATCTTCACGGATGGTGCAATAAACCAACAGCACACACATGATCTTCAAGAAAGTCCAAGAATGTGCTCACAACACATCATGTGCACTCCCGTCGAGTGCTCTCAAACTCACACTCAAAGAAATGCAACCAGCCCCAAGATATTTGTTGAAGTCCAGCATTCCTGAAAACTAACGGCCTGTAAGATGCCATCTGCAAGTTCTGTTGCCCAGGACATGAAAGAAAAAAGTATCCAAACAAAACGAATCAAGTCATTTTCAAATCTTCACTTTTTATTCCGTTCTATGCTTCTTGTAAACGGCCTCAACGTTATCTGGCTTTGTTCCAAAAATATCTCCCTTGCACAGAGCTTCCCTGAAAGGTCGTTGCTTCGCTGATGCGGCATAGGGCATAGGTCCGCATGCGGTTCTGGAACGGAAGGCCACACCACGACGCGGGTCTGTCTGTGGCTGCCGCACAAAGGTCGCCGCTCATCCGTCGCAGGTGAAACACAATACGCAGCTCTATGTTTCGAGTTGTTAGTTTTGACTTACAACAGGCTCAGTAAGAAATTTGCCACTCTTGTCTGCAAATGCTAGGCCTCTATCATTCACGCTCAGTGGATGTTGCAGCTCCTGATTTCTCCGTTGTGAATTAACATATACTTCTTGATGTTGCTCCCGGAGCGCTTGGAATGGATGTGACAATATCGCACTGATATATCACAAAGCACCAGGCTTCTTGGCTGCGGACTAAATACAGGGATCAGGCGTGTAGCTTTGCAGGCAGCTGAAGCGAAACATTAAATTGAGCTACAAAGAAGACTTGCGCTAGAAGACATCGATGTGCGATGAGAAGCTGCAATTATCCTTCCCTACAAACGTAATGAGTCAAATGTCCCAACTGCTCTTGGAAACCTCCCCTTCCAATGTCAGCAAGAATCAATCTGAAAAACAACAAAGCATTTACAGCAGTTTCCAAAGGAGGCAAAATGTCCTTGGTTGCAATATTCTTCTGTGCAAAAAGCAATGCGTCTGCAATTATGACGCTCCATATCAGCCGTAGATGTGACGTGACATGAACTTTTCTGAACATGACTCTGCCAGCAAAGGAAGCCCAAGCATCATGAGACCTTCAAACTCATTGGTTGAAAGGTTTGCGACCGGTGATCAGCCCCGGTGCTGCACAGCACCGCGCAACCTATATCGGCTGAAATCCCAGTCTGGAGAAAAACTATCTACAAAGGTGATAAGCATTAAATCACACCCGCACGGTCAGAACAATCCAATTAGCGCAGGAATTCTCCGGGAGGCATCATGTTTTTTCCTCCACGTCTGACGCAAAATGCCAGGAAAAAAATCAGCATGGTTGCAGATCGTGGGGGTTATTTTGAGGAAATCAACTCAAGTGTTATCCCTAACAGCTTGAAATTTCCGGCATGTTTTCACAGCCTTTTTTCGCGTTGCGCCGGAACCTCACCAGGTATCTGCACCAGAACTCTCCGGAACCTTACCAGGCATCTGCATCGGAACCCTCCAGAACCTCATCGGCTCTCTGCACCGGCTATCTGCACCGGAACCCTCCGGAATCTGCACCTGAACCCTTCACCGGAACCCTCCAGAACCTCACCGGGTTTCGGCACCAGAACCCTCCAGAACCTTACCAGATCTCTGCACCAGGACCGGAACCCTCCGGAACCTCATCGGCTATCTGGACACGGAACAGTGAGATGAACATCGTCAACTTATAGCTGTCCTAGAGCCAGGTCGACCAACAGTTTTCTGAACACCATATGCCTTCTACAGAATCTGAGATGTTCAAGCAAAGATTGCGCTGAATGAGAGAGCAGCCTCCAAATTCGCAAAAGCACCCATTTTGGAGTCACGTTGGTGGTTCAGGTGAAACTCAAACATGAAAGACCATGATGAACACTTTGTCGGCTTTATGGTTTCTACCAATCTACGTGGGTCCACAGCGCAACTGCTTTCTTCATGCTCGGCACCAACTCTTCGTCAGCTTGATTCAACACTGTGACACTCAGCTCCGTGAGCTCAACTCCTTTCACTGTCATTGCCTCTGCAAGCGGTTGGAGGGAAATACAGTTCTTGGCTACATTCAATTTCTTCAGCTTCGGAAGCCAGGGGAGAAACCGAACTAGATTTACCAGGTCATCATCGTTGATACCAGTCTCCTCCACATACAAAGCAGAAAGGTTGTCTCTGAGTTGGTTCCTCGAGTTCATGGGCATCAACAGAGGGCAACCCCAGATGTTTTTTTGAAAAGACTGCCTGTCAATCTCTGAAAGATTGTTGGACTTCGGTTCGGCCGCAGACTAACACAGATGCACATGGTTTGTGCAAGTATTTTAGCCCAGCCATGCTTAGACGGCGCTGTTGAAGGATTTGAAAACTGGAAATCATGGAGCTGTCTGTTTGACACTGAACGGAATGAGATGGGTCAATTTCCAAACTGTGACTGTTCCACTTTACAAGTTGTGTTCCAGCTTCGTTGTGCAAAAGTATGAGCTGTCACAAGGTTGGGTCCAGGAAAACCAAAAGAATATATTGTATATCATTTCTTCGCACGCTATCGCCACCCAAGCAAACATGTGCTCCTTTCGCGTGCCGGGTGGCTGTCGGAAATGTGGAAAGCCAAAGTTGCACTACAAAAAACAACAACCATCCAGCGATTGGTTGCCGGTAAGATGGAGTACCAAAGCACTTTGGGCGGCTGTGGGTGAGGTCCGGGACCAGAACTGCACAATTGTTGCCGGATGGTTGTCGAAAAAAACATGTACACCAACAGACTCCAACAGAACAACTCCAGATGCGCGCCGCCGCGCTACCAGTATGGAAAGCAATCCGACAACAGTTCAACATGCACCAAACATCACACTTGCCACAAACTCACGATCCAACAGTTGTCCAACATCACCTCGCACAGCGCTACCTTTGCGACAGTCTATCCCAAAACAGCGCCAGACGCACCAAATACCAGGCCTGCCATGCAAACTCACGATCCAACATTTCTGCAACGTCACCTTGCACAGCGCTACCATTGCACAAAGCAATCCCAGAACAGCTCCAGATACACCAAGTACCACGCCGGCCGCACAAAGTCAACCTTGCAGATTCTCATGAAGATTTTTTGGCGACAGTCACATGAAACAAGCCCACGCAAGCCCGAAGTAAACCGGAACCAACCGGAAGCAACCGGATCCAAACCGAGACCGTCTCTCCCACGCGTCCGATGCGCAAACCTAAACCTTGGCGCTCAAGCGCATTCCACGAGAAAAAATATTATGGTTTCGGGACATGTCCGATCTCCACTTGTGAAGATTGAACAAACATAGACATGCTCAAAATATCACGCCTCGCCTGTGAAACTCACGACCCAACACTTCACTTCTGCAACATTGCTTCGACAAGCGCTGCCATTGCAGAAAGCAATCCCAGAGCAAGCGCTGACGCACAAAGTACCACGCCTGCCGTCCTTGAACAGCCATATAAGCTGTGTTTTGGTTGAGTCTTGCAACTGCCTGAATTTGCCATCGATATGGCGGTATTGGCTATAGGACTGGCCGTCCATATTGGTCGAATGTGTAGTACTATGGGCGGAGAAGCAAAAAGTCGAGTTGTTGGATAGACCCACAGTTTGTTGAAACATGCAGGTACCTCCAAAGCAGGTTTCCCATGAAAACAGCAATCCATCAATATCGCTGTTGGTTATATACCAATTGGGTTAGTTACATCTTGATCATTACTCCTTGTGCTGGCTACTTTGGCAGTTTTGTGCGGGTCGTGGCCAGCTGGAGCTAGATCCCCACCTCCACAGACGGCTCCTGAGTCACAAACCTCAAATCTGGTAAACTCAGCTGTGTCATTGTCCGAACTCAACTATCATGATTCATCGAAAGATACCAACTGATCATGGTCTAGACCCTTCATTCTCCGATGGTTGAATACTAACTCGGCAAAATATACCATCATGATCAGTTGGTGTCTTACCATGATCCTTGACCCACTGTGCTTCGCCGAATAGAAGCAATACATCTGGTAGCATAGAAAATGGCTGTCACAACCAACATCGCATCATGACAGGAAACAAAACTCGTACAATCAAAATTGCTGACGGAACATGGATGCTTCATGGCGTTGAGGTGCACCACTTTCTATCGTTTCCACAAACAATTCCCTCACCGCCGCAGCCTGGGACTCATGATCACGCTGTCGCCATGACTCTTAGAGACTGTGGCTCTGGAATTGATTGGTTGGTTAATGTGAATTAGCACTGCTTGATAACCAATAGCATTCGTGTGCGTGTGTGGGTGTGTGGGTGTGTGTGTGTGTGGGTTGCACAACTACCGCGGACAGTTCAATATTGAAGGTAGCCGGTCTACAGATTGACTTTGCCAAATTTTGGTGGAGTTTGTTAAATCACGTTACCCACTACTGAAAGTTATGATGGATTTGGACAAGAGTTGTGAGAGTTCAGTCAGCATGAAGGACATTTAGACACGAGCTTCTCATCCATCTTTGGCTCCATTTGACTAGGCTCACCGTTGCTAAGCTTCAACACTGATGGCTTTCCCGGACTTTCATGGTCCATCTCTTCTTGGCAAACGCTTGATCCGCAGCAAAGGCTGCAAGCTCTCTGAAGCTCTGCAAATCTCCAGGACCCAGACATTTTTGGTGAATCATGATGCTTAACATATGGAAACAATGATGTTTCATAATGGTTGTTAATGGTTGGTGAACGATTAGTTTTTGCCGTGGAGACCAGTTGCCTTTGAGTCCAGTTGCCACCTCTATCATTCCCTCATGATGGTGTCGTTGTTGATGAACGGTAAACATCCAGCTGGTGATGGACCCTAGGCACCATAGCACTCAGGGGGCCATACTGAATCCCCTGGCATCAATGGATTGGTTGGGATCCCTGAAAATTATTCCATGAAATCCATTGGATTGGTTTGTTCCACGATGTGAAGGGATGCATGTTATCAGCACAAGTGCAAATGCTAACGACGAAACAAACAATGATCTGATATGATCATTCTTGATCTAGCCATTGAGCCATGAAAATAGCCTTATCCTAGAATATCATAGTGGCTAATTAGTAGCTCTGCCACAAGGGGTGGCTACAATGAACCCTTTAGATCACCAGTTAGTATTGTGCGGCCAATGCGCCGGGGCCTAAAAGGCTTCCTGCAGCAACTGTGGCCCAGTTTCTCATTCATTGGAAATTATGAACGGTGAATCATGACGGCTGCTGCTGCTGCTGCTGCTGCTGCTGATGATGATGATGATGATGATGATGATGATGATGATGATGATGCTGATGCTGATGCTGATGCTGATGCTGATGCTGATGCTGATGCTGATGATGATGATGATGATGATGATGATGATGATGATGATGATGATGCATATGATTTTCATATGATTCATATGATTTTCATATGATTCATATGATTTCATATGACTCATATGATTTTCATATGATTCATATGATTTTCATATGATTCATATGATTTTCATATGATTCATATGATTCATAAGGAATGAGGGTGACTAGTGGTTTTGAGTTGTATCGTCATGACAAGATTGCAAGTGTCTGCTGGGGAGCCGGCAAGCGATGCCCAGGGATGTCTCTAAGCTAGGTATAGACAAGGATTGCGTACGAGACCGGCGTGTTCTTGGAACATGACCCTTGTGCACAAGGAAAAAGCAGGGTCCCTCCCTCTTGCCATCTACAAAAACGCATTCCTTGACAAGAAACTTCCCCCATGGGCAGAACGGCGAAAGCACGTACCTTGATAGGTCGGCAAGAGACATTGGGACTGCTGTATACCATGCGACTGGCTGTTGGTATGGTTTTCATCCTCTGCAGCGTGTTGTCATGTGAGCAGTTTTGGAAACGTATTGAGGACTGAGTCTACTCGTCGATCAATTTGGGTTCCAATCGTGGAGTATATCGCCCCTACCAAACCTGCGATTGCTAAAATACGGTTGACAAGCGAACCAACAATCATTGCAGGGTATCGTTGGTCGCAATTCCCTCTCAGCCATTGCCAAACAGTTTCTCGACCTTCATTGACCCACGAGCTTATTCACCGACTGATCAACCCTGGGTTAGCCAGTCTCAAACCTATCCAGTGGTGAAAATCCGTTCGCGGTTCGAATTGGCCATGGACGAAGCGCGACCCAACTTTTGATCATCTGTGCTTGCTTGGATATGTCAGTTTCTGTGTAGCCAACGAATTTCAAATTCCTCAGGAATTAAGGCCTGATCGGCCAGATCGGATCCTCACACTTCAGTAACATGCGTGGTCACATGGCTGTAGTGGTTTTCGTATCCCAAACATGGCACGTCAGAGTTGCTTCACATTGTTGCGCAACAGGAACTCTATGACAACCAGACCACCTGCCACATGACCAGCATGAAGGCGACGAGGTCTGAGAGAAACTGAAGACCAGAGCAGGCCAAACTACTGTGCATTCTCAATTCTGATGGCTTAGCCATGTAATTCTCGGGGGTTCTTGAGAACCAGCCACACATTCATGTTTCCGTGGCAATCCGACACCTCAGTCTGGAAATACATGATCGAAGACTTGGACCCTCTTGCGATCTTGACGGCAGGCAATGCAGATTACCATGATGTACTGCAAGAAAACTAAGGTCAGTGGAAGAATCAGCCACAGCAGAGAAGACCATTCAACGCCGATGAGATCAGTGTCAGGCAACTGTGCATCTGAACTTCTGACAAAGCAAGCATAGCCTTCTTCGAAAGGGAACTGACCAAGAGCTGCTGACTCGATGAAATTGATCTCTGCTATCAGCTCTTGCGTGTACTGCGTGAAACTGAGCGCTCCTAATGCAAGCTCCAACACTGCAGAGACCGCGACTAGAATCAATGCTACCAGGCTCAGTCTTGGTGTCCCGCACATTTGGAAGAAGGTACCGACCAACTCAAAAAAAGTTCCACAGGTGGCAAGCACGATGTTGGTCCACGCGTAAGTGACGATCCAATCTACCAGGTCTTCAACCGTCACCAGACTGGCTGTGCCATCACCATATGAAAAGCAGAAACTGTCTCGCACTGGAGCGACGGCTTTGATAGCTTCAGCACTCACTATCACGAGCCTGGCCTCGAGGATGATGTCTGCTATGAAATTGGCAATGGATGCTAAGAAAATGGAATCGTTCCTGTTTGAGCCTCTGAATCGAGCCGCAACCAGTAGAAATAAAATGCCCAAGCTGTCTACGATGATGTCACCTATTTCGGCTTCACGAATTGAAGCCACAGCTTCTTTGAGTTCTTGCCATGGTCCGCACTTTGTTCCTTCTCCTTCGCACAAATGCCTCTCCGCTGACGAAGAGGCATAGACAAAGCCTCTGCAAATATAGAGGTCAGCCTGCTCTTGTCTGCAAAATCCTTGCGGCGCTTGCGAATTGAACTCGACTAGTTCTTTGGAGCAGCTTTGTCCAAAATGGTCAGGACCGCATTCACAAGAGCCAACCCAGTTGCAGATGTCACTGTTCAGGATGCACTCATCATGTGTATAGGTTCCGCATCTTGCAGCAGTTAAATCGATCTTTCCTGTACATCCTATCCATTTGCCTTCATTCTCGCAGCTCTGTTGGGTTTGGGTTGAATTCCACAGTTGGGTTTGGGATTCGTTCTCAAAAACGCACATGGTCTGGGATGTATAGCAACTCCACAAGGAATCAATGTCTGCTGCAGTCTTGCACACTTGGCCTTCCCCAGTCTCGCAGTGCAGTCCTTCACTAGTGGCATTGCAAAGACATGGGGGAGTGTAGGGAGAGGTTTGACAGCAAGTCTCCCTGGTACATCCGCCTGCATTGCAGAATTTGTTGAGGACTCTCTCGTCCGACCGAATACAACCAGTATAGTCGTCACAAGTCTCCAGAGGCACACAACACTGCTCGGAGGTGCAGCCAGACTCCGAACAGGAAGGAGGCTCTGGCATTTTCGTCGCGCCTGGCCCACAATCATAGCTGCGGCAGCTCTCCAAATCCATGCAGCAATGACTTAGGATGTAAGACTCTTCGGTCAGCTTCAGTTGAGAAATGGGATCACAGGAACAGTTTTGCAAAACGCAGCATTCGCTTTGCGACCATCCATATATTCCGTTCTTGTTGCTCTGCCACGTGCTACAATGCTCTCCCCCAAGGAGCATGAAATTACCGCAAGTTCTGCTCCGGAGGTTTGCTTCTAAACTCATACTAAATCCCCAGCCGAGCGACGGGATGATGATGCAGAGGACGCAGCAACAACATGCAGTTGCATTCACACACAGTGATTCACACCCTCTGCACCGTCTCACGTCTTCACAAGCATCGCCGTCGTTTGAAACCCAATCGACAAGAATCAAGCACGAGAAAGGGACACAACAGAGACCAAACAAGGAGGCCAGAACTATGAAGGCAACCATCCATCCCCAAGTGTCGTCCTTGGTCTTTGAGATTGCCAATTCAATGTCTTCACGGGATTCCTCGCTCGGGCTGCACCCATGCAGGGTCACTGCGCACAGGACCATGGCGTACATCAAACTACCAGTACCACAGTGAAGCATCTTGCCTCCAGAGATATATTATGAGCATATGACCCGCGAGTGCACCTTGAGCCATCCTCTGAAGCCAAGTGAGGTGTATTCGGAAAGGGGAGTCCAGGACTCTTGAGCTGGACTTCCCAGGTTTGGTGGGAGGGTCTGAGAGGGGGCCTCCCAAACTGTCTCACGTAGTCACCCCGTGGAAACCTCAGCAGCACTGTTTGAGATGAATGCTGTCTTCACGTTGCCAAGTGACTCAGAAACTGTGATCGAAGTTTTGTTTCTTCTCAAAAACAAGATTGCCGCTGCATTTTTTGCGAAACGCGGCCAACAGATCAGCCTTCAATCTCACAGCGGCAGTGCGGCGGTTGCCTAACTTGATTTCGCAAACGGTGAGCAGCACTGACCGTGGCGCACCAAACCAACCATTGGCCTCCATAGAAAACTTGCTGCAAAGCCTACTTCGACCACCATGGGAGATAGGAGGTGCAGCTGCCCATTTCAAATACGGAAGGCTGGTTATGAGGAGGAGCTGATCTTTCTGATTCAGGATATCTATGTGGAAAACTTGCATTCCTAATTCCCTGCAAACGAAAGAAGGATCGAATAAGGCTGACCTGGTTTTCATCACTGAATACAACCTGCATCACCAACCACACTTGTCAACCATCATGAACCATTGAGTTAACACTATCAACGATCAAACATGAACATCCATCAAGCGTTGACATGACATTCGCTCCGCTCACCTGGGATGTGGAACTCCGGGCTTCGATGAAGTTGAGGCCTCGAAAGTGATACTCAATTTGTTCCAACCTTGTTCCTTGATCAAAATCCTGTTGTTATCCTGCAGCATTGAAATTCTATGAAATTCTTCAAGCTGACAGCCACGACCAAATCCGTGAGACACCGGCCACTCATGTCTCAATCTGGACTAAAAGAAACCAGAGCCCACAGGGTCCGATCTGCTGAGCTGAACACCATGGTGGAGGAAATCCTGCACCACGTGGATGAAGCCCTGGGAGAAAGCAATGAAACCACGTATCAGCGGATACAGGGTCTCTTCCAAGACTTGGTTTCGGTTTGTCAAATCTTCATGTTGACCCACCTAACTTCATGAGGATGCCAGATGATATTTTGGGGCCCGTCCGGTGTGCTCATGCTATTCTGTTCATACTGGTTCCCTGCTTGCAATGTGATGACGGAATTCTAGGCTGCTGATTTTATAGCCACCCCCTTTACTCAGTATTAACAAGCTGGCAAAAAAATGGTTTGAAACTAGAAATCCATTCATACCGGTGGGCTTCCTGAACAGCGGCTAAAGAATATTTGGCGAAATGATGTCGTATACTACGCCGCTATGCTGCTCATCTTGTAACACAATGATGCTACGCTGTTCTTTTGATTTTCTCAACATCAACATGCTTGTCAAAAGACGTCTCAACATGGCGCTTCTCAAACCATTAGCATCTGAATTTTCGGGCGTCAGCCACCCAGTGGATACAATCAACTTAAAAGTAAATAACCGTGAAGTGTATATCGCTCCCAAGCCCGCAGTCAGCCGGTAAACTTTTTGAGGCGCACACACTGCGGTTAAACCCAAGTGTAACCGATACTATAATATAGAAAGTTTTGCATGGTTCTTTTTTACACACCCCCTCATCGCCGCAAGCTGTGGCTGTGAAGATGCCTTTTGATCTGGGCACTGCACTTAAGCAATCTTCAGGACGATTTGCATCTGGCAAACATAAAAAAAACTTGCGCATACTTGCCCAAATCTATGTGGCCATGGGCAAAAACACATGCGCCATCTATGATGATTTTTGGCTTAGATGGCCCAAACAAACACTTTTACTTGCCCCATCTTAGCGAAATCCCCTGGGCCCTATACAGTAAAGGGTTTCCACTCATGGAATGTAGTAATCAATCCCGAACAAGCCAGCGACCACGATTGACAAACACAAGCAAGAGACTATACCTTGGAATTGATCTTTACAGTTCGGCTGTGCGGGTGAGCCAGGTCGACCAACGGTTTTTCTGAACACCGCATGCCTCCCACAGAATCTGAGATGTTCAAGCAAAGATTGCGCTGAATGAGAGAGCGGCCTGGAAATTCGCAAAAGGACTCATTTTGGAGTCACGTTGGTGGTTCGGGTGAAACTCAAACATGAAAGACCATGATGAACACTTTGTCGGCCTTATGGTTTCTACCAATCTACGTGGGTCAACGTCGCTATTGCTTTCTTCATGCTCGGCACTAACTCTTCGTCAGCTTGATTCAACACTGTGACACGCAACTCCGTGAGCTCAACTCCTTTCACTGTCACTGCCTCCGCAAGCGGTTGCAGGGAAATACAGTTCTTGGCTAAATTCAATTTCTTCAGCTTCGGAAGCCAGGGGAGAAATTGAACCAGATTCACCAGGTCATCATCGTTGATACCAGTCTCCTCCACATACAAAGCAGAAAGGTTGTTGCTGGACTTGGCAAAGGCTCTAAACAGCAGAGGGACGCCATCTCTGAGTTGGTTCCTCGAGTTCATGGGCATCAACATTGGGCAACCCCATGTGTTTTTGGGAAGACTACCTGTCAATCTCTCAAAAATTGTTTGATTTAGGTTTTGGCCGCAGACTAACATCGACTCATGGGTTGTGCAAGTATTTTAGCCCAGCCATGCTTATACGGTGCTGTTGAAGGATTTGAAAACTGGAAATTATGGAGCAACAACATCCATCAAGGCCTGTCTGTTTGACACCGAAGGGAATGTCCAAATTGTCATTGTTCCACTTTACAGTTGTGTTCCAGCTTCCTTGTGCTAAAGTATGCGCTGTCACAGGGTTGGGTCCAGAAAAACAAAAAATACATATCATTTGATTTGGGTGGCTGTCGTAAATGTGAAGGGCCTAGAGTGAACTGCAAAAAACAAGAACCATCCAGTGTATGGTTGTCGGTAAGATCGAATACCCAAGCATGCTGGGTGGCTGTTGGTAGGGTCGGGGACCAAAGCTGCACAACTGTTGCCCGGCGGTTGTCCAAAAAAGATGCGCAGAATTGGCTTTGGTTTTTCCACTGTTTTGAATTATCTAGATTTTTTTCTGATACTGTATGCCGTATTTGGGATGGTGTTTCCAGCATTTGGGTCTTACCACCTCTCATCTCTACGGTATTTGCACTGTGGACACGGATGCCACCACTGAAAATGGTAGGGCATGCCCACACTCAATCACTTCGATATGCAAGATTCTTGTTCAAGGTCAGAGTCTCCAGGCTGTAGTTCTTTTCAATTCCTTCTGCAAGATGACGCGCCCCCTCAGCACCGATCCCGTTGCCATTCAGGTATAACTTTTTCAACCTGTGTGTCCCTGCCAAGAGTTTGGCCAAGGGCTGCATATTCGACCCCAATTTGGTCCTGGAAAGGCTCAATAGTTGCAATGAAGACGTGATCAAACTCGGCAGATGCTCGACACTATCTGCGCCCAAAGGGTTTCCATCCAAGTAGAGACTCTTTAGCGTCGCATCATTTTCCAGCTGGGAACACAAAGCCCCAAACCCTTTGGGTCCGATTCGGTTGTTCGTCAAAGTCATCTCCGTCACTACTCGGTTGTCTTGAAACAGCTGCCCAATGGCTTCTGCCTCCAGATCTCCTGGGCGCAGACCGTATTTCAGGTTGTGTTTTTGATTTGGAACTTGAGGCCAGGGGGGGCTAAGGAAAACCCATTTCTGACCCAAATGAAACTGATCAAAGAAAATTGGTGGATGGTGCTGGTGGATGAGTCCTGATGTGCGCTTGTGCTTGTTGATTGAAAAACTAATTTAGCCCACATGAGTTCCCCAACAGCTCCTCTAAGGCAAACAACCCCATCTATTCTTCAATCTGGCGCGCATGCTAAGCATGATGTTTGAGCGCAAGAGGGCTTACATGACTCAGTCCCACCCTTGGACCATCAGAAAGAAACACGCATACATGTTTGATGGCTGCGCGCAAGCAAGGCTGGGTTTCATACATGCATCCTGCGCCATTTTTCTTCCAAGTTTCCTGGAACCCGCATTTCCCGACCGCAAACCAGTGTCGCCGGAACCGGAACTAGGCGGTGAAATTGGATTGACGTCACCGTGGAATGGCCCCGTTGCGTGGAAATAGCTAACCATGTGTTTCTTGGAGTTTCTATGCGTTTCCATGAGTAGTTGCGGGACTTGGGAGCTACAACCATTCACTCCTATCAAGCCAAAACCTCTCAATTGTTGTACTTACCGCACATGGTGAGCTATTGCTTCTTCTCCGGGTTTGCTTGTGCTGGGTTCTTTGGAAGATTAAATCCAGATTTCCCTGGGCTGGAGGGGGCAGGCAGCACGCAGCTAGTTCTTTTTGCAGTGAATGGTACTGACTGTACTATTGACCATGGGGTTGCAAACAACCACGATTTTCATTTGCGGCCTCCTGTGGGCCGGCTCCACTAGCCTGTCCAATCAAAACAACTCAGCTGCCAATCCTTCCGGGCTAGTATGAAACAACTTTGGCGCTGCATTCCAATATGCCAAACAAATTACCAGAGGAAATTTGTAAGTCCAAACATCCGACGTATTGAAAATTGTTTCAGTTAGTCAGTTAGCCAAATCAGAGGGCTAATTACACGGGTGCGAGGTGAACGGGTAGAAAATGCGCCAAATGCTGTGTTCTACAAGGTTTTGTGCTCTGGGATGGGTCAGACGGTAAGCTCTGTAAAACTGGGGGCGCGGATGTCACTTGGGACATGGATTGGCAAAAATTGCGCCTCGCCTAGGCGAAACGCACATGTGGAACTGAAAATCGTAAAAAGTGACACGTTCAGGCACATCTTGGGAGATGCAATGATGAAAAATTGCACCTCGCCTGGGCGAAACGCATGTTTGGAAATGAAAAAATGGTAAGAAACTGACATTCTTAAGCACATTTTGGAAGATGCGATGACGCAAAAATGCACGGGGCTTGTGGTGAAACGTGCCTTTTCAAGACGTGAAAAATCCTAGAATTTCTCGAAGTTTGAGCCATTTTTTGAAAAGTTGCACGGCGCTGTGGCAAACGCGCGTTTTGGAGAGATTTCTAAGAAAAACTCACGGGTTCGCGTCGTTAATCTCGACACGCGTGGGTCGTAGAGCATTTGCAAATGAAAACCTTCAAAAACGAGTGCTTTGGCCTGGTTATTGAAGATCAGATGTTGAAAGCATCGAGATGTCAAAGTATTGCAAAGTTTTCGACGAGTGCTTTGGTACGTTCTGTCTTGGTACGTTTTGCCTGGTACCTGTTGTCTTGGTACGATTTGCTCTGGCTTTATTGATCGCCCAGGCGAGGGCTCTTCCCGAGGTCTCCGTCAGACAGGGGGGCTCCTTGGGTTGCCCTTCCCATACATCGCCAAGCAACTACATCAACAATCACATCACCAACCAATCACATCACCAACCAACCACATCACCAATCAATCACATCACCAACCAATCACGTCACCAACAAATCACACCACCAACCAACCACATCACCAATGAATCACATCGCCAACCAATGACATCACCAATCAGTCACATCACCAATCAACTACTTCAACAATCAATGACATCACAAATCAACTACATCAACAATCAATGACACCACCAATCAAGTACATCACCAACCAGCTACATCATCAATCAACTACATCACCGATCGACTACATCACCAATCAATCATATCACCAACCAACCACATCACCAAACAAATGCATCACCCATCAGTTACATAGCCAATGGTTAACATCACAGATCAAATATATCACCAATCAATTACATTACCAATCATCAGCATCACCAATCAAGCACATCACTAATCAACCGCACCACCAATCAAGCACATAACCGGTCAATCACATCACCAATCAACTACAGCATCGGAATCAAACATCACCAGAGACAAACTAGACTAGACGACGGTTGGCCCGAGAGCGAGAAAGGTGATGTCATAGCAGCGTCAAGCATGATAGTCAAAACTTCACAGATAAAAAAAGATCCGATGACCATGATGATGATGGTGATGATGATGATGATGATGATGCTCATGATGGTGACGATGGCGATGATGATGATGATGATGATGATGATGACGATGATGGGGAAAAAGCTGAAAAAGAAAACGCCAAAAACAAGGTGTTGACCACAGCAAACCGTACCACAGCAAAACGCACGAAGACAAAACACACCAAAGCAAAACGCACAACGTACCACAGAGCAAAACGTGCCTGACCAAAAATACCGACACAAAACGTACCAGAGCAAAACGTACCAAGACCAAACATACCAAGACACAACACACCACAGCAAAACGTACCACCGCAAAACGTACCAAGATCAAACGTACCAAGGCAAAATGCACAACGCACCACAGAGCAAAACGTACCAGGCCGAAACGTACCCACACAAAACGTACCAGAGCAAAGCAAAACGTACCATAGCAAAACGTACCAGAGCAAAACGCGCAAGAGCAAAACGTACCAAGGCAAAACGTACCACAGCAAAACGCACCAAGGGCAAAACGTAAAACGTACCACACAGCAAAACGTACTAGGCAAAAACGTACCAACACAAAACGCACGAGAGCAAAACGTACCAACACAAAACGTACCACAACAAAACGTACCAAGACCAAACGCACCAAGACACAACGTACCGAAGCAAAATGCACAAGGTACCACACAACAAAACGTACTAGAGCAAAATGTACCAACACAAAACGTACCACAACAAAAAGTACCACAGCAAAACGTACCACCGCAAAACGTACCAAGAGCAAAACGCACAACCTAACACACTGCAAAATGTACCTGGCCAAAACGCACCAACACAAAACCTAGCAGAGCAAAACGCACCAAAGCAGGAAAACCTACCACAGCAAAACGTACCAAGACACGTACCACAGCAAAACGTACCAGAGCAAAACGTACCCACAGCAAATCATACCACAGCAAAACGTACCAGAGCAAAACGTACCAAGACACAACATACCAGAGAAAAACGTATCACAGCAAAAGGTACCACAGCAAAACGTACCAAGATCAAACGTACCAAGGCAAAACGTGCAACGCGCCACAGAGCAAAACGTACCAGGCCGAAACGTACCAACACAAAGGTACCAGAGCAAAACGTACCAAAGCAAAATGTACCACAGCAAAACGTACCAGAGCAAAACGTACAAGAGCAAAACGTACCAAGACAAAACGTACCACAGCAAAACGCACCAAGCGCAAAACGTAAAACGCGCCACAGTACCAAGGCAACCCGTACCACAGCAGAACCTACCACAGCAAAGCGTACAAGAGCAAAAAACACCAAGAGGCAAGTCAAAAATCGCAATTTCACCTCAGCTTTTGACGCTCAATGTCGAGAAAACGCGAAACGCGCACTGCGGACCCACCAAAATCGCAATTGCGCCCCAGTTTTTGACGTTCAATGTCGAGAAAACGCGAAACGCGCACCGCGGACGCACCAAAATCGCAATTTCACCCCAGTTTTTGACGTTCAATGTCGAGGAGACACGAAACGGTCACCGCGGGAAACTCAAACTCGCATTTTTAACCCAGTTTTTAACGCTCAATGTTGAGAAAACGGTCACCGCGGAAAACTAAAAATCGCAATTTTACCCCAGTTTTTGACGTTCAATGTCGAGAAAACACGAAATGGTCACCGCGGAAAACTCAAAATCGCAATTTTAGCCAGGCTTTGGACGTCCGAGGAGCACGAAATGGCGGCACCGCCCCAGCCTTAGAGAGAAGAGAATGAAGAGAGAGAGAGAGAGAGAGAGAGAGAGAGAGAGATCTGCAGATGTGTAAAGATCTAGATCTGCAGATGTGAGGGTGCGAAGATCTAGATCTGCAGATGTGAGGGTGTGAAGATCTAGATCTGCAGGTGTGAGGGTGTAAGATCTAGATCTGCAGATGTGAGGGTGTGAAGATCTAGATCTGCAGATGTGAGGGTGTGAAGATCTAGATCTGCAGATGTGAGGGTGTGAGATCTAGATCTGCAGATGTGAGGGTGTGAAGATCTAGATCTGCAGATGTGAGGGTGTGAAGATCTAGATCTGCAGATGTGAGGGTGTGAAGATCTAGATCTGCAGATGTGAGGGTGTGAAGATCTAGATCTGCAGATGTGAGGGTGTGAAGATCTAGATCTGCAGATGTGAGGGTGTGAAGATCTAGATCTGCAGATGTGAGGGTGTGAAAATGTAGATCTGCAGATATGATGATGTGAAGATGTTGATTTGCAGATGTGATGATGTGAAGATGTTGATTAGCAGATGTGATGATGTGAAGAGGTTGATGCGCTGATGTGATGATGTGAAGATGTTGATGTGCAGATGTGATGATGTGAAGATGTTGATGCGCAGATGTTTCTACACGGCTGCTTTTTTTACGAAGAACCCTTCGCAGGCGCTCTCGGGAAAAACACCAGAGACACAAAATTACCAGAGAAAAAAACACCAGAGACGAAAAACCATCAGAGGCAAAAACACCAGAGACACAAAATCAGCAAAAAATTGCCAAAGACGCAAAACACCAGAGACACAAAACCACCAGAGACAAGAAACACCAGAGACAAAAAACCACCAGAGACAAAAAAACACCAGAGACAAAAACCACCAGAGACAAAAACACCAGAGACCAGAAACACCAGAAGGGAAAAAACCATCAGCCACACCATCACTCTTCCTATAGAACCTAGGTTTCTCGAACCCAGTTCCCAGAACGAAGCTTCCCAGAACACAGAAGAGAGCGACCCAGGTAGAAGCTGCCCCAAAGAACCCCAGAACCAGAAGGTTCCGACAACCCAGGGAGAAGCTTCCCGGAACCAAGAACAAGGCCATGAACGACACCAAGGTTCTCAGAACCCAGTTCCCGGAACCCAGGACGAAGCGACTGAGCGGGAGGGTGCCCCAAACTACCCTGGAACGACACCAAATTTCTGGAACCCAGATTCCCGAACCCACATTCCGGAGCCCAGTTCACAACCCAGAACAAAGCGGGAGGGAGGGTGCCCCACATCACCCCAACAGAAACAGAGCAAACACCACCAAACACACCGCAAACACACAAGCTAAAGAGAAACACACCACACCAAGAAATGGATGTAAACAAACACAAAGCTGGAAAGGAAACGGCCCAAACAAAACTGGAAACACAGAAGCGATTGTATGACGCTCTCATCTCCTGCGCTGCAGCTTGATAGATCTTTCTCAGTGTCACTCTCCCACCACAGACTTAGCAAGTGCAGTGGAACGTTCTCTGTAGTGAGATCTTCGTGTAATTCACAGCAAAATTCAGACAATTCAGTCTCTGGATACGCAGCCTGTCTCAATGCAAAAAACAAGGGCCACTGTATAAAAGCAGCTATCGCAAGGGATCTGAGGACAGGATCAGAATAGTCGATTTCGACACCGCGGAGCCAAGTTGAGCAAAACAGCCCACTGATCACAACTGCAAACAACGTTGCTTTCACGGCTGCCCAATCTTGCACTTTGCACGCCAAGAGTGGCCATCCGGTGTGAAGCAATGGATCGGGCGGTGACAGCAAAGCCCACATGGCGTACGGAAGCTTTCGCCAATTCTCCGTGGCCAAGAAGACTTGCACCAATTGCCTCAGCACGGCAAGGGAATTGCACGAATCTCCAAAGTGCAGGAATAGTAAGGTCTAAAAATATCTAAAAGTGGAGATGAGCAAAGTCTTCTTGAGTCGTTTGCCTGATTCATGATTCCCTCAGTTGGTCTGCTTGATCCGAGCGACAACATCAGATCAACCGCCAGCAGAACCAATCCATTCGAAGCCGAACCAAAAATTCTCTGAAGGGCCAAGATCAGGAAACTGTTAGTCAGCAAGGTCACTGCCCGATAACAGAGGATGAACACAAACCTAAGCGCACCATTTCCGGACTACTTCATAACTTCACAACTGACAGAGCTCCAATCTAGAAAACAAACTCAAGCGCTATCCCCAACAGCAAGACAATGTGTATGCGGAGCCTGTGTGAAGCCCATGTCCCTCTTTTGGGATTTATTGATGGCTGACCTGACCTATACCCATCCTGCGGATAAAGAGGCCGTCTTCAACACTGCTCGTGTCCCAACATTGCGCATGGCCCATCTGCGACCCTTCTTGCACCTAGCGCCTGTCATTCCCACCAAACTAAAACATCTCTTTCATTGAATCCAATCTCTAGATGCTGCAGAAGAACCTTCCAGAACCGGACGTGGATGCTGCACCCGAACGTGACGTGGATGCTGCACCGAAACCCGACATGGATGCTGCCCCGAACCCCGCCCGAACCCGATGTGGATCCAGAACCATGCTGCGAACGTGCCAGAACCTAGTCTGCAAGCTGCACTGGATCGCGCCGAAGCCAATCCGGGACGAAGACCCCACAGCAAACAATGTGTTTTTTTCTAACATGAAAAATCGGAACCCTTTGGAAGTTTGACAAAGCATCTGCACTAGAACCCTTCAAAAGTCGCAGCATAAAGTCACTGCACCAGAATCCCTCGGAACCTTATCGACTATCTGCAGGGGCACCCTCCGGAACCTCATCAGCTATCTGCACTGGAACCCTCCGGAACCTTAGCATGCATCGGCACCGGAACCCTTTGCCGGAACCTTCTGGAACCTCACCAGGTATCTGCACCGGAACCCTCTGGAACGTTGTCTGGAACCTAGTGTTGAAGCAGCACTGAATCGCACCAGAGCTAATCTGGGCTAAAAAAACCATAGCAATGTATTTCTAATAGGGAAATAAGTTTCGGTGGTCCCCAACAGGAGGGGCGATCTAGCTTAACAGATTTATTTGCAACACAACCTCCTTGAACTTTCCCGGACCAACAGCACTCAATCCCCTGGAACCTTCTGGAACCTTGATCTACCTTTCGGAACCTTGATCTGCTAACTGCACCAGAACTTTCCGGAACCTTCGGAACCTTGATCTGCCAATTGCACCGGAACCTACCGGAACTTTTGGGAACCTGGACCTGGGACTTGCACTGGAACACACCGAAGCTTATCTGGGCTGAAGACCCCATTAGCTTACGCTGTTGGGGAACAAACTGAGAAATTTCAAAGCTTCTCAACTCAAATCGGTGCAGCAATCCAGACATCTTAGGCACAGTGCCCACCACCGTTGGCAAACCGTTCACCTAAGCTGACTGCGAGTCAAGCAAGCTCGCACTTTGATGCACCTGACAGATAAATGAAAAAGCCTGCTTCCTGGGTATCCCTTGCCACGCCCACACCAAACCTGAAAATCTAGCAAAGTCAACTGTTTGGCCGCACTACAGCTCGTAATCTGTAATGTTTCTGCCAAGTCAGTAGTGCTGCCACCGTTGCCAAAAAGAATAGAAGCCAAGCAACAAAATTAGATTTGCCCCAAAAGGTGTGTCTCACAATTTGGAGTTTGTGCGCTAAGGAAATGACAAAATGTGAAACGTGGCCGCGTTCATCAAGTTGTGCGAAAGTCCACACCAAAGAGCAGCCAGTTGCAAAGGTGGAGGTGGCCAAGACCATCCATGAAGTTGGTGACAGGTTGGCACCATTCAGCAGCACCATGTTCAGCAGGAAGCCCGGAACCGTCTCTGTCAAGAGGGAAGCTCGTTGGAGAGCAAGCAAGATTTGTGGGAG
Organism: Symbiodinium kawagutii; assembly: GCA_009767595.1. Lineage (NCBI taxonomy): Eukaryota > Dinophyceae > Suessiales > Symbiodiniaceae > Symbiodinium > Symbiodinium kawagutii. The sequence continues at coordinate 35,132 of VSDK01005256.1, read as the reverse complement.
ACAAACAGCCCTAAGGCCTCTACCTAGCTCAAAAGCGTCGTAAGAGACTACAAAAAAGAGTAGGTAAACAAAAAGAAGACACAAAGGTAGAAGTTGAACAAGCGTCAGAAAGGCGACACACCAAGGGAGCCAAAATGTTGAACGAGCTCGAAGGCCCAAGGGCGGCATGTACTTCAAACTAGACGGAGTCTGCTTGTCTGCCCACAAAGCAGTTACACTGGTTGCCAGAATACGCATCGAAAGTTTCGCAGCAAATGCGAACCAATCTGACTGTTCGAACAGGTTTATCAATGCCATAATGTCAGCAAAGATCTGAAAGCAAATCGATCCTGCTCCCCCAACAGCAGGAACCAATTTCACTATCTTCTCTACGCTTGCAGTGAGCACCTCTTTCATCTCTTTCGCGTCATGGTGCTTGAAGTCAAAGCCCTTGCCTCCTTTTGAAGGACGCCAAGCTCCCAGCAGCACGATGAGACAAAGGAAGATGCACAAAGCCAAGACCAGGACCGCCCAATCAAGATTCCCAAGTGATGAGAGCGTAAAGTCACTGAGCAGTTGGCTTAGGGAAATGAATGCAATACATCCGCCAGACAATAAAAGCAGCAGAAGCGTTGTAACATCCCAACAATTCCAGGTCAACTGCACTGGCGGCACTTGAATAGAAAGGGACTTGTGTTGGAAATGCTGGGAGTGCAACATGAGGCAACTTGATCGATCTATCTTCTTGAGAAGCTGCAAAGGGTGCAACAGACGTGCGAGGAATCTTGAAGCAAACAATGGATAAAGGCTACAATTCGAAGTTGCAAAATTCAATTCTGTGCTGCTAGGCAAACCATTCTGAAAATCGGATCCTCCGCCGCCTCATGCAAAACATCGTTGCAGAAATTGTGCATATGCCGCGGTGTCCAGCTCCTGCATGTTAGATGATTGGATTTGGACTTGCAACACAGCTGGGTCTAGCAGAACGCAATTCGAGCCTGCGCTTCCATGACGCAAACAGGCCCTTGAGATCCTTCAACCTGGGCAGAATGGAGATGATCGCGATATGCAGCAGTACCGCGTGATATCTTGAGACTAGATGATCTTTCGGTTGCGACGATATGATGCTTTCACAAGGAAATTAATAAAATCAATATCCGCAAAACTCTACGACGGATTGAATTTCTTGGAGCTCTGAAGGAGCCTGAGGTCTGGACTTCCACTTGCACCATTTTGAAGATCTCCGGGGCGAGGAAATACGCCGCAGTCACAGGATCTTGCACCTGAGCCAAACAAATCTCGTCAGGCATGGTGAATGGCTGAGCAAAAAAATGTTGACTTGAGACATGTTACACAATGTGCACAAAATTACCTCAGGGCCTAACCAAACTCAGAGGGTGCTGCTCTAGAACTTTCACCAACATTTGGTGGGTCAAGGAATCTTTCAGCAGCTCCTCCAATTGTTTGGCATCTGGCCGGCAGCATGTGCCCACCATGTGAATCGGCACCTTGGCAATGTCTGCATTCTTCACCAACAAAACCACTGCTAGACTACAAATGTACCAAACTACACGAGAGCGCTTTGTCTGCGTTCTTGGCATCCCACACCAGAATTGAGGACCACATCCCAAGCTAACGGATCCAGGCGAAAGTTGAATGGATTCGCTTTCGTATGGTCCCCAGCCACAATAATTTTCCCAACAGCTTCTTGGAAGTTGGATGGGTTCGTTTGAATTGCCGCAGCTACATTCGTCACAGGTCCCAAGGCCAAGAGCGTCAGACCTCGATCTCCATTCTTCAAGACTGAAGCCAAAGGTTCTTGGAAATCTGGAAGTTTTTCGGAAAGTTTGTTGAAAAGTTCTTTTGAAAGCTCGGGAAGCTCGAGAAGTTCGCTCGCTTTCTCCAGTTTGGTCCGATGTTTGGCAACCCAAGATGGGAGCTCAGCTGCCTCTGCCGAGCTCTGGTCAGATCCCGGCACGACAGGAGCAGAGACGTTCAATGCAGCCAGCAAACGTTGGGCCAAAGGAGCGGCCAATGGACTTGCGCAAACGCCATGCACTGTGGTAACCAGTCTGAGCTGAGCGCCGCCAGCCGCCAGCATCACCAAAGCTGCGATATCATCAAAGCCCATGTCGGTGTCTACGAGCAGCTCCTGCAAGATTCAAGGCATGAATCAACACACATGCGAGACCAGAGTGGGTGACAAATGTGCAAGCTACGTCTTCAACCTGTGTTGACTGCAAACCAAAAGAAGTTAACTGTGATCCCAGCCACTCCTCCATCTCCCTCCGGGCCAGGCCATCTTCGCCATTCATTGCAATAATGGACCAGGCACTAGTCAACACATGAAGTGCAGCACGTGAAGTTGTCTATCATAGTCCTTCATGGTCTTCTATTGTCCTGAAATTCCGTTCGGACTCAAAACAAATGTGTACAAAAGAATCCCATATGATGCCTAAATGAAAAGGCATTGTTTGAATTCTACGAAACATCCGCACTCTCAATACGGAAGAAATACGTGCTATATCCAAGCGGCCTTGCTGGCAGGGACCCAAATTGAAACAAACAAAGTTTGAAAAAACTGATCGTCATGGATGACGGAAGCATGGAAGTGTCGACCTCAAGCCAATGATTCTCTACACGCTTCAAATGATCCTCCTGGTGCAAGGGAAAGGTGATAAATCATAATAATTTGCAAGCAAATGGGTTTTTTGCATCAGCACAATGTAATGTACAGCGAAAACATAGATAAACTGGAAACGTCAAAAAATCAGCAACCAGTCAGTATCATTTTGTTGTAGGAAACAGGGACCTCCTAATCGATGCCAAGTGATGGTTATAAACCTGAATTGCATTTCGACCAAACGGCAAAGCCGTGTGTTGGGGCAATGATTTGTTTTTGAGAACAAAGGCTGCAAGTTTCATCGAAATCAGGTGCGAATTTAACACATTGGAATATAACGAAACAAGAACATCAGGGTGCAATCATGGGGTTAACACCGCACGAACCCGATTACTGCACTGGCCAAGGCATTGAATTTTATCTTTTTCAGGAGCCGTGGTGGTGTCATGGTCAAAAAATGTTCAAAATATGTTTTGTGTTTATGCACGGTCATTCAGGCACCTTTGCCACAAATCCGGCGCCGCCAGAGATTGGATGATGTTTTTTTAATGATATTGTTTGGAAATTCAAAGCATAGCCACCTCACAAACGAACACTTGATGAAAAACTAAGTGTCAACTCAACAATTGCTGCACAAAAAACATTGTCGAACAACAACAGTCAACAGCCTCTGGGTGAGCAAATCCGAAAGAGTTCTTGGGAACCATCTTGTTTTGTCCCACCTACTTGGGACATGGCCTGCGAAACGGTAATCACCCAAATTGTGATCACATCGGTTCCATTGCATTGCTAAACACGTCAGCAAGTGCTGCTGTTGCCGTTTGACGGCGTTTTTCCTTTCTGAAAAGGCTGAACATCATTCACTTTCGGTCAAAACGGCACACAGTTCGTTGAGTCACATCAAGCAGTGTAGCAAGCAATTGTTTTTTTCTTTATTGATTGGGGTTTGTCTCTGGCCGCGTTGTTACGGCTAGAGGCAATGCCATTCACGGATACTAAGATACAGTCTGTTTTCACTTGATGGCTACAGAACTCACACGTTGTACACTCATTGGAAGCAACTGGGACATACTGGGACTGAAACAATTTTCGTCCATGGGGGCCAAGTTGTCTCGACAGACTGTGGGTCTGGCCCTAAAATTTTGTTAGGTGAAATTGAAAAACAAAAGGGCTGGGGGGAGGGGGCGCTTTTCGGTGATGTATACAAGGCGGCCCCACCACTCCCACCGGAGATGTAAAAAGCAAAACGTACAAAGACCATTCCGTTGTTAAATTCAACCAGTTTCATCCTACGTTTTCACTTAACGGCCACTGAACTCACAAGTTGTACACTCACTGAAGGCCGTTCGGACTGAAGCAATCTCTTTCCATGGCAGCCAAACTGTCTCAACACCCCCGCTTATCCAGCTTGGCAGCCTCTTTGGTCATCCAGTTTCTCGGCAAACCGTTCAATTGTTTCAGCTGATTCAAAATCAGCAGGCAAAGGAAAAATGTTCTGGGCCAGGCGAAAGAAAGTCTCTCGCATTTGGTTCAAGTGGAACTCCCGCATGCCATTTTTATTTGTCTCCACGTGCCTATGCGTAGTCCGCAAGTCACTTAAGACAAAACTGAAATGCATGTGGCAGCAACCAGAAAACAGCCAAACAGAACCAAAACCCAAGAAAACCAAAGCGGCCAGCCAAGAACCCCCCACCCAGGTTCCGAGCTGTCCGACCACTCACGCAAAATGCCAACATTGCATCTCAGGAAAGGCGAAACGTCGGCGGGAAAGCATGCACTCACACTCAGTTGACGAAAAGCAGGGCATTGTCAAGAGTATTCGAACGGAGAAGAGCATCTGAAGGACTACCTCGCAACGGTCATCATCAATACCGTCCTTGAACGATGAGAAATAGTAGGTGCGGAAGCAGTGGTAGCTGTCGGCTTGACGATCCTTTTCACACCTCCCTGGCAGACATGGCGTCCATTCGCCGTACGTTAGGGTAAGGGCCCCTGGAACATTTGAGAAAACACATCGCGGAAGGATGGAGTCAATCTATGCTTTCCTAAGCATGCTCATTTCACAGCTCCCAATATTCTCTTTGACTCCATCCCTGCGAATTTGGTCGGAGCGTTGACCGTCTTTCCTGGCCTGCTCCCTTGCTGCCATCTGGCTAGCCTCCGCTTGGATTTTAAAAGTACCTTTCTTCACCATTCTGTACATGGGTTCATTGTTCCCTTGGAGTTTCGTCAAACCATCCGCGATCATCGCAGGATGATCCACCCAACGAACCTGCCCATCTAAATGGTGTAGATCGTCTCGAATGATCTGAATCTCTATGGCCGTCCTTCGGTCTTGACCACCCACCGTCTCCTTCGCGAGGTAGTCGTACAAGCTCTTTGCATCGACGATGGCCAAAGACTCCCGCAGCGATTCCTGATGGTGGGAAGACCCCAACACCAGAACTTCTTCCGCACTCAGCTTCTGTTGCCAATCTCGAATTTTGAAGTTGGCATCACTGAGCTCATAGACCAACACCATGATCCAGAGTAGATCTCCAAGCCCTCTGCTTAAGCTCTGAGTCTCCGCCGCAAGAGTGGAGTTCACCACCCGTTGAAGACGACCACTTCGCCAACCCAAAAGGTTGGTAGGTACCTCCAACCCATCACGCAGTCCTCTTTCGTGCGCTATCACCATCTGTCCTCCCTGAGAGTGGTAGCCGTTGTTCGCAAACGAGGCGTCAGTCACCACACTCAACTTCATGCATTGAAGAGGTTGCAACTTCACCGCAAACTCTGCATTAGCCTTGAGGTTCTTGACAGTGTCGTTGATGGCAAGCACGTCTTCGATCTTTAGGTATGCTAACTTAGAGGAATGCAGTGATGATGGCCCAGCCGCATCAGGGCGGCCTTCCTTGGCTAACCACTGAGACGCTCTTCCTTTCTCCAGCTCGATTGGCGCTAGACGTTCCTCAATGAACTTCTGCATGTCAATGAGAAAAGAAAAGTCTTGTTGTTGTCGAATTCGACGACCGTTGAACGCGGCACCTTTGTCCTCGTCCATCAAGGTGACATACTTCCCGAAGGTGTAGATCTGGCGCAACTGGTCCATCAAGTCGTGATGCCGTTGATGTCCAATAGTGAACAAATCGTCCACTTCGATTGCGACCGCTCCTTCCAGCTCTCCCGTGTTGACGTCGTGTAGTTTCCATAGACAAGAGTCCATCTTCGACTGCACGTAGCCCAACTTCCGGAGATCCGCCAGAAGGCTCTTGCGCCAATGGAGTGGCGCATCCACCAGTCCGTAACATCCGGCCACTATCTCGACTATCTGGTGACCATCCAAACCCATGATTCCACCACTAGGCTGTTTGAAGTAGATCTTGCCGTTCTTTCTCACCAACGGTTGCGACTGGCAGAATGCGTTGCGAAGATCTCCAATCGTAGCCTTCATCTTCCGGTTGGCTCCCAGTTGAAGTAGTACGTTGAAGTTGATGGTTGTGATCGTTGGCGCGAATCGATCTAACTCCAGGATGTCGGGATCCAAGTCGCCCCGGATGCAAAGTCGAGACTTCTTGGTGGGACTCTCTCCTGGTTGTTCCGCCGGCTTTCTCCTCCTGACCATCTTCGTAGGAAGAACACGGTCCGATTTTCCCTGTTGCTCCAGAGATGCAATGACCTCCATGCTTTCTTGAGTTGAGAGAACTCGCACTGCGCCGCTGGCGACGATCTTGGCCCATTCCGCGGCGTCGGCCTGTCTCCACTCCTCCAAGTCCTCAGCCGACTCCTTCTTGAGATCCACCTCATCTTGTCCTTTCTTGGCTGCCATCCAAACTTCGATGTTAAAGGAGTCCTCAAACTCAAACTCAGTGATGCCGACCCACCATGAAAGCTTCTTCTTCTCCGGATTGATCTGATCCTTGTGTCCCTTCCATTGGTCTGAGATTACCACGTCCTCATCTTTGGTTTTCTTGGCGGTAACTCGGTGTGGCTTCAAGGACCATGTTGGGACCGGCAAGTCCTTGCTCCCAATGGGATTGAACAAACCTCTTCTCTTCTGGACGTGCCTTCGGATCAGTCTCCTACTTTCCACATCGATGTTCCAGAAATCCTGAATGGATTGCTTGGGTTGAGGGAACAACTTCTCCATTCGACCAAGCCATCCATCTTCTTGATCTCCTTCGCGGCTATCTACCTCATCTTCCAACGAAAAGTTCTCCTCCGTGACATAGGGATTCAAATGATGATTCCGCCTCCATCGGAACGGCCCAACTCCTGGATGTCCGTCAGTGCGATTTGCTTGAGCAATGGACTCCTCCATGGCTTGTTGAAACGCTGGGTCTTCCATCTGTTCTGGTTGAGGATATAGAGACGGAGTCACATAACTGCCTGGGTCCGCCGCGTCTTCAGTGGTGGTAGTTGAACTCGAACTTGAACTAGAACTGGAACTTCCATTGGAAAGTCCGGAGATGTCGTCGACAGAACCTGAAGGTTGGCTGCTCACACCAGCTTCCCCCTCGGGCTCTGCGACTGTGGAAGGTGGGACTTCCACCTCCTCAAGCTCTTCTTCAGCAGGCGTGGTCGGTGCATAGTCGGAGTCGTCAATGTCTTCGAGGTCCTCCTGAAACCTGACTCTCTTAGCAGGAGGCTCATCAGGGTGATCACCTCCAGGAGCGTCATCGTCAGAATCGTTCGGAGGCCAACCTTCGCGAGTGATGTCCTTGTACCCTGCTCGCTTCGCATTCCTCTTGTACTCCTGGACGAGGTCTTCGCACTCCTTCAGAACTGCCTCTACTCCGGTGCGCTCATCGGTCGTGGCTGGTCTACATTGTTCTCGGGCTACCTTCCAAAGTTCCCCCATCATCGAAACCCAGAGGTTGGCGCCATCAGGAGCAATGACCACTCCTGGCCCTATCCACATAGCTTTGTTGGTGCCAATCTCATGGATCTCGTGGACTCCAGTTTTCATCTTCCTTGCCTTGGGAACTCTGTAAACGTACACCAGCTCACCCGCCTTGTAGTCCTTCCAAACACGTGTCCGGCTCGACAATGCCTTGTTGATGGACGATCTGGTGTTCACCTCAATGAAGGACTTTTGGGCAACTCGCCTCATCTCGTGCAGCCGTTCGACGTCGTCCACTATCATGTCCTCCACCAGGGTGAGGTCCAAGTGGTCGTCCGAAAGCATGGTCTTCGGAATTCTTGGCCATTGACCTATTTGCCTCTGTACAGGGGCAAATCCGGAACGGTTGCTGAAGCGGTTCTTCGCTTGTTCAACTTCTCGGATGAGGTAGTCCAATTCGGCGTCCGTGGTAATCACCATCTCCGATCTTGCTTTGGCGAGGATCTCCTTGAAGTGTGATCCGTGTCGCTCTGTCCTTCCTTGTTGCCACGGAGCTCTTGCCGCCGTCTGATGCACCAACACCCCGACCTTGGCTGCTTCCATCTGAAAGGTCTTGCTGAACTCTCTGCCTTGATCCGTGACTATGACCTCTGGAAGTCCAAAAGTCCGAAACCACACCCGCTGCAAGGTCCTCCAAGCTTCCATAGGTTGCTTGCTGTCCAATCTCTCGATCATCTGGTAGTTCGTTCCCCAATCGAGGATATTCAGCAACGGTACCAATCCTTCACCACCAACCTTCGGGGCATAGGTGATGTCGACTCCAAGAACTCTATTCGGTTGGTAGCTCCTCGGAATCGCTGTTGGTCGAGCTGCTTTGGGGTTTGCCTTGGATTCACACACATCACACCGAAAGTTCCTGGAAGTCCACCTCACTATCTCAGGTCTCACTCGTCCCGCTTTCATGTACCTGAGGAATTCCGCAAGTTGAGGATGTCCCACCGCCTTGTGCAACTTCATCACCGATTTCTTCTCATCGTCGGTGACGTCATAGTTTCCTTCCTGTTCTGCTGCTCCTTCTTCGTGAGGAACCGCTAACTCATCTCCGGCAGCGTCCATGACCTCATCCTCATCGTCCTCCTCCATGAGATCTTGATCCACCATCCATGCTTCTTGTTCTCGGACGACAACACCATCTTTCACCAGCTGTCTCTTCAATCCCTTGAGCACTGCGTGACAGAACTCTGGGGTGTACTGCTGGGCCTTCCGGGCTAGACCGTGTAAAAGTCTTTGATGTGGATGATCGCCGTTGCACTTCCTTCCCAACGTCTTCGCCATCTCCTCGCTGTTGAGGAGAAGGTCTGTGGGCTTCTTGTTCAGGTCCTCGTTGGTCACCCGAAGATTGAACATGCACATATCACATTGTACCCGAAGTACTCCATCAAGTTCCTGCAGTTCTTTCACCGACTTCTCATCCCAAGAGCGAGCCGGCCTGGGATGCTCAAACATGAAGTAGCGTCCTTGTCGGTGTTGCCACTTGGCTATGGCAATGCTGATCTCCAAGTGCTCCAATCCACCCACTACCAATCGGACTGCATTGCGAAGACTCATCCGAGGAAAGTTCCATTCTTGTAGTGGTGAAAATGCAGTGCACGGTGGCGATAGCACGATCAACATAGGTTGGTCTTCCGCCAACTGCTTCCACATCTTTCGAACTTGCACAGGATCACTGAGGTTCCAACCGGTGACAAGATCATAGCTTTTCCCAGGTTGTAGACCGTGTCGTGTGGCAAGAGGGGCTATCCTCGGCGGGGAGAACACCTCGTCGACTTTCATGTTGAGGAGGTTGGCTTTGATAGCCTCCATTCGTTGATTCAACATCCTCCTCTGTGGTCTCGTGAACGAAGTCTCCTTGCCGTCGTCAAACATCTCTTCCAGCTTACTGCGGTTGCGCATCGTCAACTTGACCTTGACCGGTCTAGTCTCATCCCATGGAATCTTTCCAACATGCAGACTCCACTTGCCGGTCTCGGTGTCCTGAACCATGTAATCGTCTTCGACAAGGAAGAAGCCCAAGTCAGCATCCGGATACTGCATGCGCCGGGCTCTGCAAATGGCCGGCCTGGTAGTACACAAACTCCATTCGTCTACAGGTCGGTCAAATCCACCACTGGCACCGCCGCCGCATTCGATGTCACATGGCTCCACGACGCCGACGCCACACTCCGTGCTGGACTTCCCATCACCGGTGCTGGAAACTTGGCCTTCACGCTTGGGGGCATCATCTGGTAAGTCTCCACTGGGTCCCATTGGAAGAATAATTCGCATGCTCGAAGTCGACACTTCCAAAACTTCCTGCCCTGACGCTCTCCCTCCTTCATGACGGTCAGCTGCTCGGCATCCTTCCCGCAATGACACTGAACTTGTACTCCTCGAGGGGTTCCCGTTCGTCGAGCATTCGCCACCGTAGACGCACCGGCTTCGGACTGGGTCTCCAGATTCTCGGGAATCCTCCCTTCGGTCTGTGTCGTCGACTGCTGCAAGTTGCTCATCATGATGCTGGAGAGAGCTTCCTGTTTGAGAATCTTCTCCCTCATTTCGTTCATCCAGCCCTCCATCTTCTTCTCCACGGTTTGGCCTTGTACTTGTTGATGCTGGTCGTACCCTCGAGCAAACTCCATCATCATCTCTTGCATGCGGTTCTCCATGTGTTGCGTCATCTGCTCGCACGCTACTTGCATCTGGTACCCGACATTGTCCGGAATCGTCTCCTCCGCATCGGCCAGGACGTACTCCTCCGCAGCCTCGCCCGTAGCCATCACCGCGTCCATCACGGGTTCCTCGTATGCACTGGAAGGCATCGCTTGACCCAAGGAGCCCTTCATCGCGAGGCTCTCCTGCTTCAGCTCGGCTTTGACTTCCGAAGCCCGGAATGGGCTCTCCCAACGGGAGTGACAATCCCGGCAAACCACCCATGAGCATCGAGCATTGCCTCCACCCCGGAGCTTGTTCTTGGGGTGCAAGCAGGAACTGGCCGTCACCGTCGGAGGATCCTTCGCCTTGATCGGTGGCAAAGGTTTCGCATAGACGATAACCTCGGCATAGATGTCCTGTTGGGTTGTACCCGACGAGGGCAACGAAGCTGGCACCGAGGATTGTGGGCACCAATCTCCGATTGCTTCTTGAAGTGCCACCATGGTCATGAGGGTGCACACCTTGTCCAGCAACACGCGCCAATGCATCAGAGCTCTCCCACTCGAGTGCTTCGCAGCGCGTCTCACCTGCTTCACCGTCGGAGCTGGGGCCGGCTTCGGAGCAGCAATGCTTCGGATGCGGTCCACCAGCTTCTCCATGTTCACAGCAAGGTGAAGATGAACGAGGGCCACCGCCCACTTGAGATCGATCGAATTGAGCCAACATGACTTCGTGAGGAGCTTCATCACTGTCCGAACTGGAAAAACTGAGTGACTGAGAAAGGTTGTTGGGTGTTTCAAAACGTCCTTGTGCAAACTCTGTGATTCGAATGACGAAATGCCCACTATGCAGTTCTCTCATGACAACTTTCACATCTGGAGACATGAAGTGGATGAAGTTCTCGGGGATGTGAATGACTGCTCCCAAGGCTTTCAGCATGCGGATTGGAAGAAGCAATGGCACATCTCCCTCTACCACCGTGGTCTCCAACACCCCGTTCACGGCACCGATCCCTATGGGGATGAGGATCACCCCCAAAACATTGGCTTGGCCACCAACTCCTTTCGCCGAAGAAACTTTGGGGGTCCATCTACAGCAAAGTCCAAACTGTTGTAATTCTCGTTGTAGCCTATCGAGAGCATTGGAACCGATGAGTCCTCCTTCTGCTGCAGTATCCACGACCCCTTCAAACGAGCTGGTGACTATTCCATGAAAACCATCCGAAACTTTCGACCCATGACCCGGTGCTGGTGACTTGAGAACCGCCTTGTATGCACTCTCGGATTGGCTGTCAGCATCCGAGCACTTGTTGGCTCTCCTATCCACAAAATTTCGCAGCCAAAACTGGTGGGAGGTGTTTTCCTCCGACCGGGCTGCACTGGATTCACCTGCCAGAGAGACGAAGAAGCTGGACTTCCCGGTAGAAGCTCCGCTGGACGATCGTTGGCTTCCATCTTCCTTCACAGCCAACTTGGTCGTGCACTCTGCGCTGATGTGTCCCAGCTGATGACACTTCCAACATCGAGTCCGCAGCTTCAATTGATCACGATGTACTCGAATCTTTCCCTTCCCTTTTCCCTTGCCATCCGACTTCCCGCCGAGACCTTTTCCTGGAAAGAAACCTCGGCCATTGCGTTGCTCCTTCAAGGCCTGACGAACTTCCCGGTACGATGCCAAGGCCTCAAGCATGTCCTTCTCCTCGTAGATCCCATCCAAATCACCCTCTGCGACGTAGATAAACTCGTCGCCGGAATCCTCATAGCCCTCTTCATTGAGGTAGGTCTCGTCAGTGATCGGGTATCCGTAGGAGTCAGACATATAGTTGGACTTGCCCTTCTCCTTCAACACCTTGTCAAGGCGGCTAAGTGCCTTGACAATGGAATCGCGGTCGTACTTGCCCTCGCACCACGTGAGCACACGCTGGTCCTGAGCCTCCGTCAGTGAGGCCTGACGGTACATGATGTACCCAGTGGCACCCTTCGGCAAGTCCACACCTTCCTTGACTAGAAGGGCAAAGTTCCGTTCCAACCTATGAGTATACTCAGCAAAGGATTCCCGGGGTTGTCTAGCCTGACCATACACCGCATTCTCGAAGGCACGGGGAAGAGAAACTTCTAGGTGAGGGGTGTAGTACTCCTTCAACCGGTTGAGGATATTTTTGATCCCTTCTTCCGTTGCTATGTCTTCATAGTCTAGATCATCAACCGCGAGTCTAGCAATAAACAGGCTTCCAATATTCATGACAGGCTAGTGGTTGAACCACCCCGTTATCACAAATCGCGCGGCCTCAACCAACCAACTATTTGTTAATGAATACATTTTGGAACACTAACAATCAACCGGACGAATCATCATTCTGAACGGTGGTTGCTCAAGCCTGGACTTGGGGACCCCTAAATCATCCAATTCTAATGGTTTTCAGTAATCACCTAACCAACCATTTTGGGGGTCCCCTGTTTTGAGAGACCATCACTATCAGTTGTTGATCCTTCATATGGGTATGTGCCAAACTGATAGCACCCCCAAAACAAATGGTTTCCTAGTTGCGGAAGCAGTGGTAGCTGTCGGCTTGACGATCCTTTTCACACCTCCCTGGCAGACATGGCGTCCATTCGCCGTACGTTAGGGTAAGGGCCCCTGGAACATTTGAGAAAACACATCGCGGAAGGATGGAGTCAATCTATGCTTTCCTAAGCATGCTCATTTCACAGTAGGATAAAGTAAGGGAAAATGAGGGAAATTGTAGGATAAAGTACGGGAAAATGAGGAGAAAAGTAGGATAAAGTACGGGAAAATGAGGGAAATTGTAGGATAAAGTACGGGAAAATGAGGGAAATTGTAGGATAAAGTGCGGGAAAATGAGGGAAATAGTAGGATAAAGTAAGGATGTCGAAAGTCGCCATGCCATAAGGAACGATGGCCATCCTCCAGCGTTTTCACACAATTCCATCATGGGTCAAGCCCATAACCCTGTACGGGGTCCAACGCAACAGCTGCAAGGCCCACGCGATGCCATTGCAGAAACCTTGACATAGGGTAGCCATTCAGATGTGCAGCGAATTCAATCATAAAAAAAGAGCGCGACCAGTCGCTACACCATGCACCATCCAGGCGGGCCCAGGTACAATCCCCCAGAAGATCTAATCAACCATCCGCCAGGACTGATACCAGCGTCAGCCCATCCGAAGCCCCATAAGAAAGGTGGAACTCCCGCATACCAAGCGCAAAAACTACCGTCAGCTTCATTTTTCAGGTGAAATTCAAACAGGCGCAATCCGCCGACGCACGAACCTTGAATCAATGCAATTGTCTCTTTTTTCTTTGTTGTTAATTTGCGACCGGGTCCACAATGGCAGAACGGCGCATCCGCAGAAAGAACCCTTAATAATCAATACAAATGGAACGCTGTCATGGTCGCAGAAACACATCTGTGAGTGAGTTTTTCCAGAAAAAAACGTCAATACCAGCACAACTAAATCCAAATCGAAAATGACGATGTCTGTCTGACTCCATTGACTTGACACAACCATTGATTTGATGCAACACTCCTTTTTATCTACCCACCAAAAAAACCGCCAACAGCCTGACATGTGCGAAATGAACCCACATATGAAGCCCCTACAACATGACCTATTAGACTAAGCAACATGTTTATCTCTACATCACATTGTGTTTGGTTACGATGGAAAAAAATCCCTTGCATTACAGTGACATTCGTTTGTGTGTGTGTGCTTCATTCAATGTCCACGAATAGATCGAAGTACACAGCCAGCAAGCAAATGACAGCGCATTTTTTTCATCGAATTACTCGGACTAGTGGCGTTTGACTTGATCACTCCGAGAAAAGACTGGCATTCCACTCCACACCCCTCTAAAGGGACACATCTAACTGGCATTCCACTTGAACTTGGAACGATATGAGGAAACGCCTACAAAGGAAAATGGATTTTTTTCTGCGGACGCGCCGCTTTGGCATTAAAGCCGCAATCACTGGTTATCACGGAAAACGCACAGCAGTGAAACACGAACCAGACCTCAGAGCGCCGCATTGCCGTAGTGGCACGGTCACGAAATCCGGCCTCAACCTGCACAGCTCAGAGAGCAAACTACCAAGTAGCTGAGACATTAACAAAAGACAAATTTGATGACTTCTTTGAACAAATAATGTACACAAAGAACAGCATCAACTATGACACGGTTCCTTCCGCTCAGAGATATCACCACAAAAACGATACTGCCCCAAACGCCAACAATATCCTGACACACGTGACCCGTTGTAGTATCGTACCGAACTGGAAGTGAACTGAAATTTCCTGATAACTCTGTTGCAAATGTAGCGTGTCTGGAGAATCATGGCCGGCAGCAGAAAGAAAAATTCCTCAATGTAAGCACGAACTGCAGCAAGCAGAAAATCAACCGACGCCCCCACAATTGCAAAGAAGTGTCCCGCAAAACCAAAGGAAGCCGGGCGCCACACCCTCAAGCAGAGAGCACGGCGCCGTAGGCATTGATTTGCCTGTATTGTGGAATAAGAACTGCCTACGCAGCGCCACTACAAGCTCCGATGGCACCGGAACACGCTGGTGAATCTTTGATGAGAACTAGGAGCCGACGAAAGGAGGAAGCAAATGAGACCGCCTTCGGCAAGCATCAGCTTCTCAACCTCGCTGGCTCCACTCCTGGGAGAGGGTTGCTCTGGAAATTATATCTGGTAGCACGTAGAGAATAATCAGCACTTGTTTTTTTTGCCTCTGCAGCGCCTCAATGGGCACACAACTCAGGTCGCTGAATGTTACAATAGCGATGACAAAACTTTACAAAGGAGTTGCCAGTGCAGGTCATAAGAGCCGTCACCACAAACCAAAGAACCAAAGAAACAAACCAGCAAGCAACACACAAACCAAACCAACCCCAGCAAAATAAAAGACCAAGCAAGGCTCATTAGCAAGACCAATGCACATTGGAAGTGAAACAAAAACTGAAAGGTGAGACTCCGCACTCATTCTGCTCAGTTGATGTAGAATCTAGAACCAGGCATCAGCATCATGCGTCTTGTGTCCATGCGCCAAGCCCAACTTCCATGTCAACAACATCTGTGTTGCTTATGCATAAGACTGAAAGCCGATCCAGAAAGTAGCCGGTCCCTTCGTACTCGGTCACATCCAAAAAGGCAAAGAACCAAGGCATGTTCGAGCGAATGCGAAGATGTAATGAAGGTTGAATGACTAAATAAACAAGGGGAGGGCTCCAGCCCCCCCAACATGAGCGAATCAACTGTCGAAAGCCAAGTCCATTGCCGACCAAAATTGTCACAGTCAAACACAACTAGTGTGTTAAGCATTCGAGGAAGTACCAGGACATGGGGCGCAGGTCTTGCCCTCAGGCCTGTGGATTCGAACCTGGAGAACTTGCGAGTGGGCACAGCTGGGGCTACCCCCCGTCACGCGGAGAACCTAGCTCCAGGTGCACTGACCATTCCGCTTGGTCTCAGCACATGTCTGTCAAAATGCCTTCCATTGCAACTGTGGAATGGTATGCAGCTTCGTCAAGCAGCCAGCACCCGAAACAACAAGCAAGAGCCGAAGCTCAGGCCAGGTGTTTCAATAGCCGGGAGCTCAAAAAGCCGCACTCCACTCAATCTTTACGACATTCATGCAAAGCAGAAAGATGTGTTACTCGCAAGGCACCCTGTAGGCCTCATTGCGAGAGACATTCTATGGACGACGTTCCAGGTCAGAAAGGGATAACATGGCATCGGGCCTCCAGAAGGGAAATCGAAAACGACCGTCGGTTGTCCCCCGGAATGTCGGAAACTACCGACAAACCAACGTCGCGTCAAGTCGCGCCAAGTAGCTGCTCCAGTGGCGGGGAACAAGAGCCCAGACCACACGCCACATGGCTGAATGTTTCCTGTTCTGACGGTAACCTGCTGCCAGCTGACACTTGGTCACCCCACTGCAAGGTTGCACGACTCACTGTTCGAAGGACGAACCCTGGCCTGACCTTTCGACGAGCTCAGGCTGGCTTACCAGAATGCGTCACTTGTGGCACTGTCTTCACCACATGAAGGAGTTTGCACATTCATGTTGAACGGAACTGCTGTCCAAACATTGACGTGTTGCATGGCCGATGTTCAAGTGGTCTTCATCTCAACGACACAATGGCTGCCCATGCTCCGACTTCGCAGGGTCTTCATCCTGCGGATCGACCACACCTTTGCGCTTTAAATGCGATCATCCGTGATGACTGGCCTAGGGTTGACTCTTGCTCCTGCCTGGAATACCTTCGAAATAGATGTGAGATTCAGCAGTCATTCCACATTGGGCATGCATCGACATTACAAGACGCATCATCCCCAGTATCTCTCCAATGTGTTTGTTTTTTTTTCCGGGTAGTGCCTATTGCACACGAAATGCAGGTCACCATATGTCCAGAAAGAATGCAATGGAGATCCGTAGATCACCAATTGAAAAATAAGATGACCGGAAAAACAGCAAAACCAAACAAGACCAAGCACCACAACCAGCCAACCAAAACCAGATCAAAAAAAAGAACCAACCACCAAACAGCACAATCCAGGTCATCTTACTGGCTACTAACTTAGCTCTAGGTGAAACGCGTGAAACTCCGCACTCACGCATCTCAGAAGTCATACAACCAGGCATCTTCATCTCTATTCGTCGCACGCACTTCCCATGAAGATTCAAGCATTCAGTGTAGCGCCATGCCTGCAGATAACCTCTGAATATCACTGCCAATTGACTGCGACTCCCACCCTTGCAGCTTCGTACAAAGAAATGTAAAGCGACCTGTGTCACAACTGACATAGTGAATGCGAAGATGTAAAGGCGGAAAGAGGATTCCGCATCATCGAAAAACAAAGGGGGCCCCAGCCCCCCCCAAGACAAAGAGCGAGTCAATCATCGAAAGCCATGCACCAGGGGTGCATATCGGTATGCTAAAGTACCACCTCCAGTAGCCTAGGACAGTCAGTCCCATCCATGAAGTACCAGGGCACATGAAGGTTCCGTAGCGTCATCCAATGTAAGGCTGGGACAGCTAGAGCCTCACTGAGGTTTGCTTGGGCAGGCCGTACATGCATAGGCTCACAGTGAATGCCCAACCCTCAGGAAATCAGCAATGGGAAACCACGAGATTCCATCACCTGAACAGCCCACGTAGAGCTATGAAATCCCTAAGTCGAAGAAACAGGTTACCATCCACGACCAGGGTCCTGTGCTCATAGTCACAGCTCAACATGCACTCGTTCCCAAATTCTTTTCATAGTCACGGTATGCAGCGCCGTCAAGCGGACTGCAGCAGAAACGACCAGCAAAGGCCAGGGCCAAGGCTAGGCGTTTCTGTAGCAGCTAGCTGGTCAAGGTACCGCACTCCGGAGATGCACCAATTGACTCCTAAAGAGCACTAAGGCAAGATCACTGCTGTACCTTGTACTGCCAATGCTCACATGCCAAGGTCGCCTTGCAACGTTGAAGATCCTCAAATTCCCAAGCGCCTGTACGACTAGTTCCCCTTCCGCAATCCGTTTCACTCTGACGAGAAACAAGGCTAAATGGTACCAAGTCCAAATTGGACAAGAAGCACCAAGAGAAATGATATCACCGTGCCTGAGCAGCCTTCAAATAGCTGCAGAGACCTGAGCCTCGTGTTGACCCTGAAGTAGCTCCATGCTTCTTTCGACACGAGACTAACAGTCTCACTACCGCCATGACAAAGCGGGAGCAAGGGGTCAGCAAACCCAAGCTCTCAAAGCCCACAGCAGCTCACTCCGCCATGGCACCAGACGCGCGCAGGAACACTGCTGTGAGCAAACGTGCTTCCCCCCACGCCCCGAGATAGCCATTTAGGCTGAATAAAACGGCTGCGGTAATCTGCCCGAAGGCAGATCATGGCCCACTCGACCTAGCACTGCTGGAAGCAGTAGATGAACGCCCGCTGACATGAGGGCGGCGGACTTTCCAGGTCCACGGCAGGTACTCTTGCTTGGCGATGTATCCATTTTCTCTCAACTCACCAATTCTGTACCACGCATCATTGATGGGATGTCTGCTCGGTCGAGCAATGGTCTGGAACCAAGCCTGATGAAAATCATGGTTATTTTGGCCATGAAAGGCCGCCACAGCTTGCTCAGGGCCAGCGAACACACCATCCTGAGGAAACAGCCTCAGCAGGTTGCTCTTGATGGAGTCTTCGCAGTTCAAGCCCTCAAACAAGTAGTCACCATACCGTGCCAAGACATCCATGGGAGTGTCGATCCCCAAATTGGCACCAATGGATGCAGCGTGGTAGGGTTCAAGCGGCCCGCGAGGAGCTCAAGCACCTTACTAGCTAACAGGCCCGAGCCAACGAGCTTACGAGTCAAGGGAAATCTAATTCCGCCGCTGACATGCTGCTTGATTTCGGGGACCTCCGCCTTTCCTTGCTCTATGAACAGTAAGCTGCAGGGATCTGTATCATGTTCTTTCTCTTTAACAATCAGGCACTAGCCATGTTATCCAAACCAAACTTCTTGTTCCAAACTTTGTGTGTCCCTGACGTGAAAACATGGCATCCTGCCATGATCCCAAGAAGCGGAGCCGCTTGGCATTGGTGAGGACTACTCTGAGAAACGCAAGCGGGAAGTAGATCTTCGTGTTCCGAAAAGGCAAATTGCCCTTGGAAATAACCGATTCCACATCACGCAACATCACCAAGGATTGCATAATTTTTTTTGCGTGGGGTTGCGCCGTTGTGGCCCGGCGCCTCGGTCACAAGTACACACTGCGAAGCGAAAAGAAGAAGTGCCACTGACCATAACCAACCAAAGGGAAAACCCAGCCAAACCAAAAAAAACAGAAAGAACCACAAACCGAACCACCCCCAAAAAGAACCAAAACACACCAAGGTCAAATTGGGCACTGGTAACATTAACTAGGCGAAACGTCCGCTCTCGCTCGGCTCACGTGTCGACGTTCAAGGCGTCAGCATCCATCTTCTCCCTTCCCGTCATAACTTCACCGCAAGTATTGGTATGTGGACCACAATCCATGTACAATCAGCGCAGAACATTTGCAGTACTTGTTCAACAGAATGACGAAGGCGGGGAAGCATTTGCACAATTTGCTTCAACAGAGAGAAGTGAATAATCCAATGGGCCAACAGTCTTTGTGTATGCCGATGTAAGGCGAAGCAAAAATGGTCAAAGAGCCAAAGATGAGAGGGGGGCAGCCCCCCTTCAACTGAATTCAGCCAATCAAGGGGCCCTCCCCAGAGGGCCCCAGTGCAGATGTATTGCCTGACCACTGTCAGGAAGCACCCCCTCTCCAGCGAGTGAAGGTACATGTAGCCGGGCATCACGCCATGTCAAGCTTCTCGAAATGCGCTGCCTCCCCAGTACAGTGCCCAAACACATGTTGCTTGAAGCGTGATACATGGTGATGGATGAATGGCAAGCAACAAGACACAGATGATCGTGAGCTCTTGGCAGCAAATTTTGCGAAAGGTTGATGGGCCGTATGTCGTCCTAAACCGAAGCGCCAAGACCGCAAAAATGGGTCCACTTTCGGGGTCAAAATGCGGACCCCAAAACGGGCCCAATCCTTTTGACAAATAAATGGCGGGCTCCATTTTGGGGCCCACATTTTGACCCCAAAAGTGGGCCCATTTTGCAAACAATTTTACGGTCTTTGCGCTTCGGTTTAAGAAGACATACGGCCCATCATCAACCTTTCGCAAAATTTGCTGCCAAGAGCTCACGATCATCTGTGTCTTGTTGCTTGCCATTCATCCATCACCATGTATCACGCTTCAAGCAACATGTGTTTGCGCACTGTGGAGGCCCTGCCATCTGTCCTCGGAAAACGCCTGCTTTGAAGCCTCCAAAACTGGAACCATTCAAAATGCCTTTGAACAAGTTCGGAACATGGAATTCGACGCAGGGAGCCCAACAAGAATATTCAACCCAAACCCGCGCCAAGAAAAATGTTAGCTAGTGAAACAGAGCACGAAGAGATTGAAAGTCGACGAGAGGACCCTTCGGAACCCCCATAGAATTACGAATATTCAGCCCAAACCCCCGCCAAGAAAAAATGTTAATCTTAATGAAGCAGAGCAGAAGAAGACTGAAAGTCGACGAGGGGACCCTTGGGAACCCCCATAGAATTACGCATATTCAACCCAAACTCGCGCGAAGAAAAATGTTAAATCCTAATGAAATCCTCATGAAATTGAGGACACGAAGACTGAAAATGGACGAGGGGACCCTTGGGAACCCCCATAGAATTACGATCATGGATCAAAAATCTGCTGAGGGGACCCCGTGGGAACCCCCAAAGAGTTCCGTACATTCACCCTTTGGAGAAATACAAAGGGTATTGAAGATGGCGGTAGGGGTTGGCCAATGATCAATCAAGTCTTGAAATGTTGGGATTTTGCATTTCTGCGCACAAGTATTATACACCGCGATTTTCCCAAAGGGTGGTCCGCGTATCAGGAGAGAAGAAGATGAAGAAACATCGTGACGCTTGTTTTTTTCTGCGAGGATGCCGCTTGTGCACTGGTGGCAGCGGTCATATGTGACAACTACAAGAAACTCAAAGAGCCCAATCGATGAGAGCGCATTAACAAGCCTACAGTGAGACTAAGAAAACTGTACAAAATCGGCAAACGAGAGAAACATCGTGACGCTTGCTTTGCGACATACGCTACTCAAGCATCACCACACGGTCACCAGCGCCACAAAAAAGCAAGCCCAACAAAATCACCAGCGCAAAAGATCACCAGCACAGCAATATCACCAGCACAAATCGCTAGCGTGCCGCCACAAACAATACTGCAAAGTCACCAGCCCATCAAGCAGAGGAGCCTAAAATCACCAGCGCAAAAGATCACCAGCACAGCAATATCACCAGCACAAATCGCTAGCGTGCCGCCACAAACAATACTGCAAAGTCACCAGCCCATCAAGCAGAGGAGCCTAAAATCACCAGCGCAACCAAACTACAAGCGCCGCGATATCACCAACAATCTTACCACCACAACGCATTCACCAGCGCACCGAAACCACCAATAACAACAAAATCACCGGCGCCACATGGACAGAACATGACCAACGCCGCCCACACCACAAACACCACCAGTACAAAATCACCGACCCACCAACAACACCGCAACAAAATCACCAGCGCAACACCACGAGCACACCCACAAGACAAGCGCAACTTAATCAAGCCAACTGCTCAATAGCAATCTTCCTTTCAATTAAAAAGGCACATGGGGACAGCAGACATTGTCTGGAAGAACCACGATAACAAGATGCAGCAGCTCATTTCCCACGCTAGAAGGACGGACTTAGAGGGGGACCATTTCACTCAGAGCAGTGTTAAACAGTTATTTTGGTAAGATCATCTTGTCTTGGTTGGTCGGTTGCTGGTTGTGGTCGGTTTGGTCTCAGTGGTCTGTTGTGTTTGGTTTCCTGTTTGCTAGGGTTTGGTTTGGTTTGCATGGTCATCTTGTCTTCCAATTGGTGATCTTCTAATCTCTATTACAGCGTCTTTCTAGATACAGTAAGTTGTATTTCGTGTGCAATAGGCACTATCCGGAAAAAAAACACTACCGGCCTTTAATCCAAAAGATCCAGTCATTGGCTAGTTCTACAATCCATTGACTGCGAACTTTTGCAACCTAGGCTCAACGAGGTCCTCAGATGTGCACCTGGCGGCTTCTTAAGAAGCCTTTTGCCATTGAGGAACACACAGCCTTGACCTTGACCTTGCAATCTGTTCCTTTGGCAAGCTGCTTGATGGAGCTGCCTGTTCACGACAGATACAACACTTGCTTCTGAGGTGATGAGCGCACCTCCGTTGCTTGCCAAAGGCGGCTACAAGTCCAGCTCCTCGTCTTCCTCTTCTAATGTTTCTCTCCACAAACAGTGCAAGTTTTTCTGTGTGATTGGGTCGTTGTGGCGGGCGCCTCCGTCACATACACATCTTGCGAAGTGAAAAAGAGAGTGCCAATGACCAAATAACCAAGAGGAACCAGCCAACCGAAAACCAAACGAAAAACCGACCCAAAACCACTGGACAAACAGCAAGAAGCAGAACCATCCACTCAAATGGCACCTAAATCATTTTTCTAGGTGAAACGTCCGCTCACTCGGCTCACATGTTGACTTAGGTCATCATTCTCTTCCCACGGCTGCACAAACCTCTTATCCCTGACCTCGAAATTCATCATAGTTGATGTCCTTACAAAAGTCAAAGCATTTGCAGAAGGATGCCACTGCGGGGCATTCAGTTGAAAGCGAAGTGTTCGTGAAGATAAACTTGTCTCTCCACAGACAGTGAATGTCTTTTCTTGACTATCCAGTGTGATTACTATTCTCTTGCAATTGACGCGCGGACAGCTTCGTCAGTGTTGGGGACACTCACAAATTGACAACGACTTCTTTCAATTCGGAAGAAAATTTAGTGATGGCTTTGCTGCTTTTGCCACAGCTTCTGTGATTCGCGCATCGCTGCCGTTTGTTGCCCGAGAATTGGTGCAGATGCAAACATCCCTGGTATGTCACGCAGCCATCAAGAGAGCTGGGAAATATGAACCTATGCAACAATTTAGGGGTATTTTTTTTTGCTCGCATACATCGCCTCGGTAGCACTAAGCTAAGGTCGATAAGAAGCAGGTGAAACAGGTGAAACCAAGTGAAACTTGTGAAACAGCGAAGCTTCGAAGCAGCGAAGACAAGAAGCAAACGAAGCTAAGGCAGTAGTCTGCGAAAATTATGTACATGCAATGAATTCCCCGCCTCACTTCTCTGCCGTTGTGTGTTCGTCATCATATCGATCGCAGAGTGTCGGTGATGGCTGTCATGCCATCACGCATTCGCATCACTGTCACTCACTATTCAGCGGAAGTGGTGTATTGTAAACATCATGGAAATTTGAGGCAGTGACGCACGTCTTTATGCTTCGAAAGGTTTATAATAACTCGGCAAGACAGCAAAAATTGGCGTGTTCGTGTATCGTCACTGCTGCCGAGCTATGGTAAACCAGTGAAGTGGCAATGCCATCAGCGATGGCAGCGAGATGAACCCACCAAAATCAGCGGGTTCGGTGGCCTAACTAAAGGCCAGGAATGTAGGCTTGCATTGTCCAGTATGGAGACACCGTCAAGGGGCGAACCACTCAGGCATCACACCAAGGCCAGACGGTCAGTTTCACATAAGTTACTACCTACTGGTGAGGCCAGGGTGTGAAACCAGATAGGTTCAGCGCCTTGTCGAGGTTCTCAACCCTTGTGATCATGCTGCATTAGGGCACCATCCCGTGTTCTTTTCTGCTCTTGACCGTGATAGACACTTTGTGCGGCGGTAGTACTTTGCAAGGTCAGCTTGGATCTCGAAAAATGGTGTCCCCCGGCTGTTCCTCCCAAATTGAAAGGCACATGGTTCAGCGGACATTACCTGGAAGATCTCGATAACAACATGCAGAAGATCATTTCCTACCACCAGAAGCACGGCCTCAGAAAGAGTCCCGTCCTTTATGTTATGGAAGGTACATGGGGCTGTGGCCATGCCCTTGCAAATGTCGATTCGGACCTGGTGAACTTGCGCGAGTGGGTGAAGCCAGACACCCAGACGCAAGTACACAGACCTTAGGATGT
>VSDK01005249.1:109314-120632 GCA_009767595.1 Symbiodinium kawagutii | reverse complement strand
GAGTACAAATCCAAACCTGAACCGGACGAGGTACCCGGACGAGGTACCCGGACGAGGTAGGGAAAATTCATTTTTATGACCGTTTTGGAAGGAAAAACCTTGTGGAGTAGAAAGATCTGGCAATACGTTTACCATTAGCCTGACAATTCTTTGCACATACTTGTATGAAATGGTCGATTGTATGTATCCACATGTGTCAGTGCTACTTTGGGATAATATCTTTGTGTGACACTATGTGATAGGCACATACAGCTGTGATTCTTGTATCTGGGATTATCTCGGGTTGCAAGAAACATATGAAATATGAAAAGGCATTCGCCTGCGATTTGCCCAAGAGACAGGCCAGTGATCAGATGACCCACTCAACATTAGCAAATGGCAAGAAATCAAAAAACCATACTAAACGCTACACTAACATGTTGATTGGTTGTTCCAAGGGTTGCCTGAGAAACATGTGAATTCCAATGATATTGGGCAATCAAACTGGTCACGCTCAAAAACAATGTCATTTCTGGAGGTGGTTTCTAAATCTATGGAGTTCGCCTGCGATTCACGAAAAAGGCACGCTTTCCAGAAGTGGCGTTTCATCTGGTATTTGCAACGTTTTAGAGCGATTTGCCCAAATGAGGCACGAGATAGTCATTTGCCTATAGGTTCATGACCCCTCAAACAAGTCTGTAAACCATTTGCTGGAGATGATTCTCGTCACATTCGAAACGATTGTTTTTCTTCCCATTAATTTTGATGGTGATTGATTGGTTGAAAGCCAACCCAGAGTTCTCATGCCATGTACACCTTCAAGGCCCCCCGTGCGCACCCGCGAAGAAGCGTGACAAGGCGTACTTGCTCTTGTGGCCTTGCCATGGTGACTCGTTTGAATGTTGGCTGTGGTTGAAAATGCGGGGTTGATTGTCTGCTAACAGTGGTTGATAAACCAGGAAAATCAACCAATGGCAGTTTCTCAAGCCAGAAGGGACCCCAAAAAATTGTTTGGTTGATTTCTAAAAATAATTGGTATTGGATGATTTGGGGGTACCCCTATTTTGAGAAACACTCAAGTGGTGGATAATAAGGTTGGCTGATGATGCTGGCAAATCACTGTGATTGAGTCTATATTCAATGGTGTTTAGTGACGCTTACCAACTTAATTAATCGTGTTCAATGATGATCGAAGATTGTTGGTTACCCACGTGCAAGGATGATGAATGATAGCCACAACAAATCGTTACAATGACAGTAGTAGGGAATACACCCGACACTATTCAACGCATGCCAAATCCTTCACCATATCCAAAAAAATGCGAGCATTCGGTCAAGAATCATGGGGGGTACCGGGATACCCAACCGACCATGGTTCATGAATGGTTGCGACCACCATGATTACATGATCACCATGGCGGCAACCACCTGATCAATGATCATGATTGGCACCTATGGAATACCATGTTGATGACACAAGGGTATTCTTTCGTATGGCGGGGTTGTCAAACGCCAGCATTAAAAATGCGATATTGATTCCATGCCTGGCACCATGCATCTCTGAGGGATTGGGAAGCTTCGACATGTCGAAGGGCACATGCGCACCTACTGGTGCTTATGAAAATGAATAGACGCTCTCATATGCACTTAGAAAATATACAGTACTCCACACAAAACATGCAAAAAAATCCATGTGCATGTATGAGCATATAGATACTTTGGCCAACAACGATCCTGCGCAAACCAACGCAAACGGTGGTCCGAAACCAACAACGGCAGCGGGACCCAACAAATGCTCAAGCAACAGCACCTGGGTACTCAACGCCAGTGCAAGGCAACAACCAAGGCGCGATTCTTTTGAAAGGACCGATTTCAAGCGTCAACAACAGCAGTTTTGGACAGCCAACAACAGCATCTTCGATCTGCATTTCCAACTACCTTACATGGCCTCACAGCTTCCTGTTCAATGTCCTTTCATAATTGTTGGTTGGTATCCTCTAGCAACGAACAACAACTAATAGTCATTAACTAGCAACTAAAATCATGAATAGCAACAAACTAAACGGCTATCCTCATGTCAAAAATCATGAACTAGCAACCAATGGTCATAATCATCTACTATGAGCCATCATCCACTGGTAACCACCATTTATCATGCAACTAAGCATGATGTTCAAACTGAAGCGCGTGTTTGGCAAGTGGGGCACGATTCAAGGCATATACCCGATGACAACCGACGAGGATGATGATGATGATGATCATCATGATGATGATGATGATCATGATGATGATGATGATGATGATGATGATGATGATGATGATGATGATGATGATGATGATGATATAACAATTGCGGTTTCATAGCACTTACATCTAAAATCACCCAAATCTTCGGAAATACAGCTGTGAGTCAATACCCTGTACCCCTGGTAACATTCCCGGAATAACCAAACTAGTGCTTTTTGGATTTTCATCTACACATTTCTTGGTTGGTTAATATTGACCCCGAGCTTTATAATTAGCATACATGGAGCATCTGAATAGTGTAACCCAGCAATCCCAAGAACCACTGCAGCACCTACACAATCGAAGGAGTTGGGCAAGAACTGAGTCCGCAGGTTGAACCTCATGCAGCCAAGCACTAGAAAATGACTGTCCCCTCCATTGTCTGACATGGAAAATCCTTTTTGGCTTCTTTCCCTCGAGAAGAAAGCAAGTCTGGTGGCGGAACCCTATTAATAATGGCCATTATTGGATGGTTAGTAGGTACCACCATTCACGGACAACCCCAGTTGGAGACAACCAAGGTCAAGAGCTTTGCCAAATGGATAGAGCCACTCCCCACGTTTCACTTCGAAAGTATTGAGTAGTGGGAATTCCAATCATCGATGAGTTCAAACATGAGAAGTTTGTACTGAAGTCAGTCAATGGCTTGAAGGCCCTGGCAAGTTCTGCGTGACCTTCTACGCAGGTACTCAGCAGGCAAGTCACTGTAAGCTGATTGCCAGATTTTGCTGCACAAAAACTCCCTAGAACTGAGATTGGTTGGAGAGGCAAATGACCTGTTGAGAGGTGCTTTCCCGTTCTGGCCCTTCACAAGGATTGGGATGGTAGTGTAGAGGTTGATGGCTTCGTAACCAAACTCAACTCTGGTCTGTAAATATCCTACTGGGGAACAACCAATCATAGATCTATGGTCAATATTTTTAGCACGTCCACATCAAGTGCTCGGGGTCCAAGGAGACATTCCTATAAAAACAACACGACGCCCCACCCTGTATTTGCAAATTTCTTTACACATGTCACATGCACGTGTACGTATTCATTCAATCAACCATTCATAGATTCATAGCCATTATTGTTGATGATTCCGACTCTGCTGTCTCCAAGCGTCCAGAGAGGCTGTTCGGGATCGCACAACCTCGTGATTAGGTCCTGGCGATGACGCAGTGTCTCACTGATACACCTCTCCTCTGGGATTCCAGGAAGGGCAGAATCACCCATTTTTTGATAGGGAAACCTTCGGTAGCAATGGTCCCCCAAGGTTAAAAGATAATGAAGGTCCTTCATGATACTTCTGATAAGTCATCTGTCATAGTGGATCTTCCAGATTGATGCAAGTGGTCATTAACATATTCATTCTTGGCCAATACTAGTTCACTGTACTGTAGCGACTGCACTTGGCCTGACCTTATATATTGGCCAATATCTAGCCATCATTCAACACAGCTTTGGTTGGTGGACATGCATTCCAAGTGAAAATGGGCCACCCCGGCCTTTGCCCAAGCTACTTCTGTCCAAGGCAAACCTTCTGTTTCACATGTACGGACCCTGACCAACCAAGGCGGCTTAGGAGGTCTGGACAACGCAGGTGATGCACAATCACACCGCGTGGCATCACTGGAAAATTGCATGCACGGGAGGGTACCTTCAACAGCCTTTTGCGCACTCTAAGAGATAGCTTCGGTGACTTCGGTCATGGAAACCAAAAGTATGTGCTGGTACAGTACACAGGTCATGATGATCATCCTGCTATGCGGGTGGTTCTTAATATACCGAACCCCCCGGAAAATGGTTGATTCCACTGACTTGGATGACGGATGAACTGTACCCTCCATATAGATTCTAAATGGCCAACCCCCCTGACTTTCGGGGTACACCCTGCGACCTGATGGCCTGGCCTCCTTGTCAGCCCCCGTCACCAGGCCGGTGGCATCGGTGGCGGGGTAGTAGGCGCTACTGGCGCAGGTCATGGAAGTCCCGGGAGGCGACAGCAGGCAGCTGCTGTTGGTGGAGCATTGCCTCATCACCTGGGAGCCACATCGATGGGTCAACAGCAGCGTCCAGTTGGTCAGGGAACCTCCATGCGCGTTGATGAGCTTTTCGTGTGTGTGTAAATATCTATTTAACCATAGACAAATGTGTGTGTGCATAAGTAGAAGATTATCTATAAGAGCATTCACATGAATGAAAATGTACCACGCCCATGTAAATCCACATAGACATGTAGTCCACAAAAACACGCAGACTTCTCTATACTTTGAAACATACATACACGTTCCAAGAAAAATGATGTTTTCTCCATAACTTGGGGGTTCCCGATGGCTTACCCCCCAAGTCATCGTAAGTCCATCCTTGGATCGACCAATGGAGAGCTTACCCAGCATTCTTAACCACTATTGATCAACTGTCTTTTCGGGAGATGGAAGTGCCTGGATCTGCTGCAATGGGTGAAGTGTGGTGAACATTCGCCAACTACCTGGTTATACCTAGTAGAAAGAAAGACTAAGCTGATTGAAGAAAAACTGTCCAACTATTCTGAGCTTACCAAGTGTTGGCCAGTGAAGGCTCGAATTTTGCAAGAAATAACGCCCTGGTAGCTCCAACTTATGTCACATCTGCCGTTACATTCTTCGTGGATTCATGACATCAAACCAAGGAATCCCAAGAATCCATGGATTTTGCAGCAGCACATAGCAGCACATTGTGGAGCTGCAGGGGTGGATGAAATCATTCATGGGCCAAGCATACTGCTGAGTTGAGCTTAAAGATTGAAGTTTGGCTGCTGCTTCTGTCACAACGGTTGTGGAAAAGGATGGTAGCAATAGTGGAAATAGTGGCCAATGAATGTGGGACAAATCGCTTAATGGTGCTTAAAAATGCAACAAATCTTGGTACCACACACGAAAATGCTGATGATACTGATCAACATGCCGCCGCAACACCGGAGGCGGCGTAGTAGGAGACCTATCAAAATGACTTGCCAAGGCTCATTTCAGCACGATTC
This sequence comes from Symbiodinium kawagutii, assembly GCA_009767595.1. Classification (NCBI taxonomy): domain Eukaryota; class Dinophyceae; order Suessiales; family Symbiodiniaceae; genus Symbiodinium; species Symbiodinium kawagutii. Next base: position 115,366 of record VSDK01005249.1, on the reverse strand, counting down.
CTTCACTACTACTCCATGAAGCGCACATCCTTAACCCACTCAATCTTGTCCCCTTTCCTGTGAAATCACTTCTTGTTCATTTCATCCTAACCTTACCCAAGCAATGCATCAGCCGAGGTGTTCGCTGGTTGCAGCCGCAGGGACACTGCCAATCACCATGGCGAGGTAAGCGTTGGTGTTGGTCAGATCGATTTCTTGTTGGGTGTAAACGCCTCTGGCACTCGAAACGTAGGCGTCAATCAAACGGTAGATCCCCACCCCCCCAGCCGTGAAAACCAGGTCTTTTTGGGAAGGTGGGGTAGTAGCCAACCATTAGTAACCACAATCGACCGTTATATCGCATTCTCAGCCACTATTGACCTCTATCAACCATTTATGATAGTGTAAGGTGATCTCACTTTCGGTAGGTTGATTGGTTGGTTGATTGGCAGGTTGGCGGGGTGGATGATTCGACTAGCCGGGCAAGGAGAGTATACGAGCAAAGCCTCCAAATTGCCTACGTTTGCACCTTGTGGGGTCCTATAGAAGATCTTACGGGGTATCTTACGAGCGTCTCTGATGGGGAGTATAGAGTACATAAAGTTTGGGGTCTGTCGTGGGGTCTATCTTAGATAATACATATCTCATGACAAAGAAAGAAAAACCCGCACCCATGCAAAGCCCAATTTTGATAGTGTATCTTGAGGGATTGAGAGTTTTTGGGGTTTGGGCTTTACGGTTTTGGTTCTAGGGTTTTAGGGTTTCCATGAACTTACATCCAAACACGATCAAAGCCAACACACAGCCTAAGTACCCCGTGTGCAGGGTCGTGACAACTCACAGCCTAAGTACCCCGTGTGTAGGGTTGTGAAAACCATGACGAAGCACCGCATTTTGTCAAACAAATAACAATGTTTTGTCACATTGGGAGACGTCAACAAGATAGGCACGAGCAAACTGTGGGTTTACCAGTACAAATACAGCATCCTCAGACCCCCAAAAGCCGCCAGAAAGCTTGAAGTGGAAAAAGTGGGCATCGGAAATGTGATTAAAAGGATGTACAGCCATCGAAAGAAAACCTTCGGTTTGTCAGTAGCCCAATGGTCAAAATCCCAATTCTGCAATTCTGTCTACCCGTAGCCTGGTAGCTACCATTGTCAATCCTGGATGTAAACCAACTTAGCCAAGGATTGGGGGCCCCTCCTTGTAGTGGCTCCCCGGCGATGCGATCGAACTCGCGCAGAGTTGTTTGTTGGGTAGAAACATATGGTGAGTTGTATCAATATCTAACCATCAACAATGGCGGGTCATAACCAACAAGAATAGGGCTACTACAGTCGAAGAAACACACAACAGTTAAGTCTGTTTAGGATATGCAATCTGTCAAGATCAGTGTCCGAATAAAGAAAAACTAAACAAGAATCGAGGAAAATGCATCTACATCTAATTGCTCTGGGTGCTTTTGATCATCCAAGCATTGCAGAAAGGAGCCATTTTGGAGATGCATCAGAACAAGAAAATGAGACGTTGAATCTATACATGACATATACCATCTTATTTCCGTCGATCCCATCTTAGCACATACAGTCTCCGCAAAGGCAGTATTGTTATCAGCTTATCAAGTCTCAGCAATCATTATGATCCTGATTGAACCATTACAATTAACTATTAATATGATTCATTGATCATTGCATTAATATGATTGATCATCATTAATAATAGTAAAGTTAACCAACTAATATGATTCATTGATCATGATTAGTTCATCATTGATTGCTTGAACAGTGAATCATGTTCTCAAGCGCTAGAAGTTCACCAAGATCAGGCCACCAAGTCCAGCATCATCCGCCACACACTGTGGAGACATCGCGCCGGGCGCCTTGATCCGCTGCACAGGAAGCCAAGAAGGGATCCAGTGTGGTACTCGAAGTGGTCGAGGTCGTGGTGGTGGTCGTGGTTGTGGTGGTCGTGGTGGTTGAGGTAGACATGAAGTTCTCCAAGTCCAGCACGAATTGTCCAATGCAGCTTGAAACTTCCTTGCAGCTGGAGCTCTTCAGCTGCTTGAAGATTTGTCAATGCTAAGACCAGCCAAGGATGGTTGGAATTTCGCTGTTGAAGGTTGCTTTTCATGTTGAGGGATGGTTGGTTGAAGGTTTATGTGGGGGTCGGGCAATGGTCGATTCAAACATGCGCATACACTTGTCGGACATTATAGCGTAATGTCATATGTAAACATCACTCTATGTGCGCATATACGTATACCTACAACCATACTTGTATCTAAGTAATTATAGCCAACCACGGAGATGGAACCGACCAGCAAGAAAGCCAATTTCAGAGTATCAAAAGCAAAGAACAACTCAATTGTTCGATTTGTTTAGAGGTTTTGAAAGACTATAATGATGATTCTAACCTAGAAAAAAAGCAAAAGACCAAGTTCTCTCTCTTGGATCCGTCCAGTTTCCGGACATGTTGGGATCTTTGGGGGGATATCGAGTTGCCACACAGGTGCCACAGGTGACCGTTTCGCCCTTTCGCCGAGTCTCCGTGGGCCATTGACTCAGAATGGCCTGTGGGTTTGTCATAATTGCTGCAAAGTTCGGGGGGTTCCCTAAGCCCACCACACTGCCATCAGCATTGCAAATGCTGCATGCGTCGGTTGCACCACACATGCCTCAGGACCACCGCCAACTCGCTGGGACCAGCCGTGCTTGTTGGGTTGGGCCAGCTCTCTCCTATCAACCACGACCATAGTCAACCCTTAACGATATGTTCGACAGGTGGTTGATGGGAGAGAACTGGCCCAACCCTTACCAAAAAACATGTTCAACCATTGGATATGTTCGACTCTTGATCAGTGACCAACTATCATCATGACAAGCTGGAAATAGGGTGAACCATGGTCAATAACGCTTGCAGGAATGATACATGAGTGTCCACGGTGGTGAGTGACTGTTGATACTGTGTGTGTCAACAATGGCTGGTGCAAATGAATGATATATAGCATCTAAGGATATATATATATATACATGTATGTAAATGATGTATCTGTATCAGTGTACATAAGTGTACATATGTGTATATAAAATATATACACGCATATGTGGTACTTTGTATCTATACACAAACAGCGAGCAGGTGTACATACATATGAACAAGCAATGTATCTGACCAACAGAGAATGCCCACATTGACTCTAGCAACAATTGGGCCATTGCATCAATTCCATTTAGCGCAAAGTTTGTGAAGACAACAACAACAACAACAACAACAACAACAACAACAACAACAACAACAACAACAACAACAACCACAACAACAACGACAACGACAACGACAACGACAACGACAACGACAACGACAACGACAACGACGCCGACGCCGACGACGACGACGACGACGACGACGACGACGACAACGACAACGACATACATCGTGGCACCCTCGAATTTAGCATTACACCACCATGAAAATCACCGAATTCACCATTTCACCACTGGCAACGTGCTGAACCCTGGCCGCGCCGCCCGCACCGGCAAGGCACATGCAATGGGTCCGCCACCCAACATGTTGTGACCGTCCAAGATCTGCTGCTTCGTCGCGGCACGGCCAACCTCGTCCATGGTGAAGACTTGCATGGGACTAACACCTGACGAAGGCCACGGAGGAGATCCGTGCTGGGTAGTGGCCAGGAAATGGTGAGTAGATAGGGCGATGTAGTGGTGCATGGGGGTATCCGGGGAGTTCATTCATGGTTGACAAGGGTAGAAGCAAAATGATGAATGAATCATGGGAATCATCATGGAAATACACTATTACTAGCTACTGGCAATGATGAATTAATGACAATGATTCATGGGTTATGAATGGAATCCCACAAATCCATAAATCCAATATATTTGATACAGTGAATCAACAGCTATTTATATATAGTATTTCAAACATAGTATATATATACATATGTACATCCATGCACCTGGGCACATGCACAATCCATACACGCCTACACGCATACACGCATACACGCATACACGCACACATTGCATCACATAACATCAAATCACAACATGTTGCATTGCATTGCTTTAGGTCAAACCACACACCATACATTTGCAAAACATTTTCCTGGCACTACGGTGCTGTCACACTACGTTCATCTATGGACTCATAGAAGTCCGTATGCCAAATTGTGTACAGCAAGTATGATTGCAATCCTTCCGATTAAGAAATATAGAAAGGGACCAGCTCAGACTTGGCCTACAAGAACAGCAATAATCTACGGGTCAAAACTCTGCTGCTTCCCCTGCCTGCGGCGCACTTAGGGCTACCAATGGGAAGCTGCGGATAGCTCAACAAGCACCAATCCTGGCTGAGGGCACGGTGATGCCCTAAAAGGGGGTACCCCAACGGTGCCAATTGATCCTGAGAAATCCATCATTGACAGCCACAGCGATGACCTCCCACGGAGAATTCTCTCCCTTACAATGCAACAACAAGGACAACCAAAAGCACAAGTATCTCCACTTTGGCAACCATAAACACAACTTTGCCACGATCACAACAAACACGATGATGATAACGGCTGCAACCACAACCACTGGCAACAACCGCAACAACAATAACAGCCGCAACAACCACCATCTATTACTGCGGCTGCTGCTGCTGCGACGACGAAGACTGCTACAACTACTAGTACTACGACTACTACGACTACGACTACTACCCTTACGACTACTACCACTACGACTACGACTACTACAACTACTACTTCTTCTTCTTCTACTACTACTACTACTACTACAAGGTGGACCCCTTAGTTATATCTAAGTTAAGAAAGTTATAACATATGTTATCGGAGTTGTGTCTAAGTTAACAAAGTTAGTTTTAGAGATTTTATAACTTAAGTTATAACTTTTGTAACTTATTTTTATCGGTTTTGATGTGATTTTAAGGTGAATTTATTGAACAACCAACATGCACTTGTGATATGAAGTGAAACGTGGGGACGGGTCTCCGGCAAAGATTTTTTCCTTCAAGGGAGGAATAAGAATTCGTTTTCGGTGGTCTTTTCCCACCATGTCGGAGTGTTGGGACACTGGAGCTGTGACCACTTCAGCATAGTTCTGTGTCCGCTCGCCTTGAAAGAACTGGGAGAAAAGAGGCTGCAGAATCACGTTTTTTGGTGCTTGAAAAAATACACATGACGTGTCATGTGGTTTTGTTGGTTGGGAGAGCATTACACATATGCGTTATGTGCTTTTGGGGGGCTAAACCACTACATTATACATAGGTGTTATACTAAATTTTGATATTGTATAGACATAACACATACGTGTTATGTCTATGGTTTGCTTTAATGCGTTAGGGCGGAACACAAAAAGACACAAAAAGACACCAAAAATACACATACGTGTCATGTTGGTTTCTCTTCAAGAATTACGTCACAACACATTTGTGTTATGTGGTTTGTCGATGTTTTTTTACAGGATACATATGTGTAATGTACTCTTTGTTGGATATTGACCTCATTACACATATGTGTTATGTAGGTTTGTTACCAAAAATGATCATGACACAGTTGTGTTTTGTCCATTTTGGGTGAAATTGTATCAGAAAGTAGTTTTTTCCAGAGGGTGTTGTTGCTGCTCTCAGCTTTTTTCCGACCACAGTACGCAGTGTCACCGTTCAATTGATCCAACCATTCAAGATTCCATTAAAAAACAACTCATTCAATGCACCCATCAACCTATCTCACCAAAACCCTATTAAACCTCATAGTCTGTTATCAACATTGAAAAATGATCAAAAACAACGTTAACTTTGCTAACTTTCATATTTTTTCAACCGAAAGTCATAACTTGTGTTATAAATCGATAAATTGGTTACATCTTCACATGAAGTTAAGAAATTTATAAATTATGTTACCCATAGTTATAACATATGTTGCACAACTTACAACGTCACTTATAACTTGGGGGGTCCACCTTGTACTACTACTACTACTACTACTACTACTACTACTACTACTACTACTACTACTACTACTACTACTACTACTACTACTACTACTACG
>VSDK01005249.1:52201-107671 GCA_009767595.1 Symbiodinium kawagutii | reverse complement strand
ACTACTACTACTCCTACTACTCCTACTACTCCTACTACTCCTGCTACTCCTACTCCTACTCCTGCTGCTGCTGCTACAACTACTACCACTACGACTACTACGACTACTACTACTAGTACTACTACGACTACTATGAGCCACCACAACAAAGCCCATGAAAACATACAACATAAATCACAACCAGCACCAAATTGCAACAGCAATCAGAGCAACCACAGCCACCAACAACCAGAAACAACCAGAAACAACCAGAAACAACCACCAACAACCACCGACAACCACCGACAACTACCAACAACCACCAACAACCACCACAACAACCCCCAACAACCACCAACAACCACCGACAACCACAAACAACCAACAACATCCAGAAACAACCACGAACATCCACCAACAACCACCAACAACCACCAACAACCACCAACAACCAGAAACAACCAAGAACAACCACCAACAACCACCAACAACCACAAACAACCACCAACAACCACGAACCACCACCAACAACCACAAACAACCACGAACAACCACAAACAACCACCAACAACCACGAACAACCACAAACAAGAAACAAACAGAAACAACCACGAACAACCACGAAAAATCACCAACAACCACCAACAACCACAAACAACCAGAAACAACCAGAAACAACCAAGAACAACCACGAACCACCACAAACAACCAGAAACAACCACCATCAACCACCAACAACGACGCACAACCACCAACAACCACAAACAACCAGAAAAAACCAGAAACGACCAGAAACAACCACCAACAACCACGAACAACCACAAACAAGAAACAAACAGAAACAACCACGAACAACCACGAAAAATCACCAACAACCACCAACAACCAGAAACAACCATCAACAACCACCAACAACCACGCACAACCACCAACAACCAGGAACAACCACCAACAACCACAAACAACCAGAAACAACCAGAAACAACCACCAACAACCACCAACAACCACGAACAACCACCAACAACCACGAACCACCACCAACAACCACAAACAACCACGAACAACCACAAACAACCACCAACAACCACGAACAACCACCAACAACCACAAACAACCACGAACAACCACCAACAACCACAAACAACCACGAACAACCACCAACAACCACAAACAACCAGAAACAACCAGAAACAACCACAAACAACCACGAACAACCACCAACAACCACTAGCAACCACCAACAGCTGCAACCAGCACAACAACACCCTGATGTGGTGGTCCAGCGCCTGCCGTGGCCGTCCAAGCTTCCTCTGTCCATGGTGACTTCCGCGTTTCGCCCTTGTGGCTTAGCTCAGCCCCGTCCACATCGGTGAAGAGTTCCTCCAGTAGCGCTTTGCACTGTTGAATAAGCAGCTAGCGATCAATAGTGATAGTGCTAATAAGTAGCTAGCTAATGATTTAGTGTTCAACTAGCTACTAGTGCTAATCAATTAATCAATAATAAATCATTAAATTGGCTTTGATTAATCAAATAATCATTGATAAGTAGCTAGTAACTGTGAATCATTTGTAGCTAGTGATTAATCAAATGATTAAATAACAGCAGCTAGAAGTAGCTGCTGTGATAATTGTTTAGCCAACCAGCTAAGTAGATCCGAATAGCCAATCGTAAATCAGCCACTAGACTTGATTAGTTTGGAAGTCGCGCAATGACTGAACGGTTAGCTAGTGGTGAATTAGACTTCATAATTAATAGCAATCAACAAACTAAAACATCTGTTTGATAATGGTTGATAAGTATTCAAGTAGCTATTTTCTGGCTTCATTGTGGTTTTGGCTGTTAGTAATGATCAGCTATGAGTAATGATTATCTATAATATTTGAGGGTATTTGAACGTGAGAAATGAATGATTAGCTGGTGGTTCGTAGACTATGTAATGATTATATTGTTTGTTATGTTAGCGGTCATCATTTCTAAATATGACATTTTTGCCACGCCTTGGCACTGTCACAGCCTCCCTGCAACGAAACATAAACACATATCATACGATGACAACAGGCCGTGTCTTACTGGCAGTCACGCACACCACGCAACGAAGCACCTGCTGATACGCATTGCAGATTTTCCAGATATTCAAGTCTGGTCAAAAAAACTGCGCAATGGTGCCTGGTTTAAGTCTTCCTCGTGCAATGCGTCGACGCCATCGTTGTTTCTCAAAGATTCTTGGATTTGTGAAATGCTTAAGAACCAAGAACGTTCAGGAACAACATTAGGGAACAGACCATCTCAAGAATGGCTACCGGTCAGGAACAGGAATCAACCTTCCCAAAATGAATAGGTGAACATCCCACAATATGACCATTTAGTAGCGCGCAGGTTCTCCAACAACATCTCAGCTTTGGAAAACTATAGGGCAATCGATAGCCGATAGCCCCAACATGGCTGTTGCGGAGTCCAATTTGGAGGTTTCCAATTTCCACTTCCCTTGCGCAAAACGGTGGGTTTCCTAGCGGAAAAAATGATTTGCGCGAAGTAAACCCTGAACTTTGTGAAATAAAACATAGGAAAAAAGTTTTGTGAAATGACTGTGATTCCTTTGGAAACCTGTGAAAGAGCAAAAGATCAGAATCAACAGCTGACTTCGTTTCCAAAGGAAACAATCCAACTGAATTTTCGAAATTCCATTGGTTTTGACACGACCAATGGTCTTGGCAGTACCCCAAAATTATTTTTGGGTTTCTGCCCTCCTGGGAGATCTCAAATTAATTAGTTGATGGGGTCAACCCAGAAATGGCAAGACCCCTCTCCATCGTCATTTTGGAGTGGCTGTGACACCATTGATGGGTATTGATAGATTAAATAAATAATTGTAATACTACCCGTGTTTCTGCATTCTCACAAGGTATCTCATCTTGATCAACAGTCCATATTCAAAGAAACTCATTTATATTCCATATCGATCGTCTATATGCACCTCCCATTTTTATGTTGATCAACAGTCCATATTCCCATTTATGGATAGTTCCCTGGCGCGTTTAGTTGCCTGTGATCATGGAGCCACCATCCCACAGCTCGGTAACTGCTGAGAACCGTGGGCGCAGAATGGATCACCACAAGGGCGGGATATGATGTTTGAAACGGGATAAGTTCCAAAAATGCTTGATGATTGATTAATGGTTGGAACGTTAATCATTCAAGCATGAAACAATAATCAATCATTAACGTTGATGATGATTGATTAATGAATGGTTGATTGTCCATGAAAAACGCGTTGATTTATATCAGACGTTAGCACCTGAAATCGAAGAAGTCACTTCAGGTTTTTTATTCCCCTTGCACCCATAGCTATGTGCGCCCGGGGGGTATTCCCTGGGCTTGAGCGCCGGCCTAAGCAACAAGGAACTGCGATATGAATTGCCATAGTTTGCTGGCCCGTCGCAAAGGATGCATGAACTCCGTTACAACCTGGCTGGCCATCCCATTGGATTGGCCCAGGCGTGTCAGAACATGCACATGAAATTACACATGCATCAAAAATATCACATGCGAAATTCAAGAAATCAAAACACCCTCCCAATCAAAGGGCGGAAAATTCCACTGCTAGACAGACATACTCAAGCCTGAGGTTTTCTTAGAACCACAGACCGTCACTTAAGCCAATCTCTCAGTTCAGCAATGCCGGGAGAGCATCTGCAGAGGAGGAAAACATGAAATGCCACCAAAAAAACACTCTTGTGGAAGCCATCAAACCCAAAGTCAAAGAAGCTGAATAAATTGGACTTCCAGTGACAGCTTGGAGCCACTTCGAAAACGCACTGCCGTCCCAAGCAATGGGCAACAATCCAGCTCAAACAGCCGAAGGCTTTAGGCGCAGGGCAAATGGCTGCGCCTGCTAGGAAGCCTAGCGATCCACAATGCACATCTAGCGAAGTTCAACCTGCAGCCCACTTGCCTCAACGGCTGCTTGCGCGGACATGGCGTAGTCAAGCCAGTGGGCCGCAGGTTGGGCTTTCAAGGCGAGCACTGCTGCACAAGAAACTCGACAAACTTTTCCACTCGTTTACTCTTCTGTCCTCGAACTTCTAGTGAATGGTTTGCCAGTAGCTGTCGCAGCACACCTGTATCCAAGGACAGCAGGCATTGCTCCACAAGCTCCCAAGAGCCCAGCCCCCCGCTGGAAACGTACTGTTGAATGAGCATTTCAATGAATCTGGCGACAACTGGGGTGATGGAGGGTCACCCTTTGCTCCCACACCGCCCATTTGAGGTCGCTGACTGAGCTGCGCTGACTGAGCTGCGCTGACTTGGCTGGAGTGGGGATGGCCTTCAAGAGGCACTCTTCAAGCTTCTTGAACTCTGCTTCACGCTTCCGTTTTGTTTCTTGGCTTCTTCTCTTGCCGCGGCTGGCCCTGCGTGCCACTGCTTCGGCTTCTTGTCTGCACTTGCGCAATTCCAACAACTCTTGGCGCATGGCCGTAGAAGAGGAAGAAGATCTTCTGCCGCGCTTGCTGGAAGAACGGGACCTGGTCCTGGTCTGGGAGGGCGAACGGCTGCGCCTGCCGCCAAGAGAGGATTGTTGCAATGCTTCAACAACAAAAGCCATGCCGATGGTTGGTGTTGGGGCCGGCGAAAGACCTTTCACCACCATAGCAATTGCCATAGCCACCGCCATGGCCGTGCCATGACTGGCGTCCCCAATTGCCATTGTGGCCTTTGCTGCTGCCCCATCCACCATGGACAGGCAACAGCGAAAGGCAGGCAAAGAGAACAACCAAAGTCAAACGCGCCATGCTGGCACGCTACTGTTGAGCGGCACTTCTTGAAACCGGGAAACTGCAGAGGCGTTAGATGTTCCATGGCCAAAGGAATCTGCAAGCAATTTTTTGCAGAAACGGACCACGCGCATACAAAATCTAATCGGGAAATGGAAAACAAAGTTGACATGACGCGCTGCTTCGACCATGACGCCATCTTCAAATCAAACAGTAACCTTAAGCTAGCACGTTGCAATTCTGCGTCTGTCGGACGAATATGCCACCATCTAAAAGATCTGCCCAGAAAAATGTTCCGCAAATATTTCTTGGGCACCCCCCAGGGAGGAGGCGCGCAAAAAGGCTTGACGTACAATCCTATCTTGCTTGAAAAAAATCGAGAGTCATATCAAGCCAGGAAGGTTGTCCACATTCAGCGGCAACATCAAAATTACAGGAATATATGCAAGCCAGCAAATCTACTAAACACTGTCTGCAAAACATTTGGCTAAGCAAAATAACGTCATCAATATACCGAATATGACACACAGCATGCTTCCAGGGAATTGGCACGCCGAAACCGGCATGACTTCTTGAAGTTGGATCAAGTTTCCAACGTCGCTCCTGTGCACCCAGAGTGATGCACGCAGCAACTTTTGAAAGGAGCCCACCTAGAGGGAGACCCAGAAGATGAAAAACCATGCAATTTACGGGGGCAAAACAAACTCAACAAAAGCTCTGAAAAGATCATCGGCCTGCCACGTAATACCTTTGGAGGTACAATGCACCGGCCGTCCGCCCAGCCAGCTGATCCTTTTCGCACTGTTTCGCACGGTCACTGATGGCGAAATATTCTGTGCGGGGCAACAGTTTCAAAAAATGGACCAACGTCTGCAACAATACCAGCACAACCTTGCGCGCAGCACCCGCACCGCCCGCAAGTAGCAGTAGGGTTTTGGCATAAAATGGCGTAGCCATGTTTGACTCTATCGCTGGCATCACCCGAGCTCCATGCATCATTGGACTGGTAATGCTTGAGGATTGTTTCCAAGGCCAGGTGAATGCTTCTCCAAATACGTTTTTGCTGGCCATGCAGCGTAAGAAACAACTTTGCAAACACAGCTATGGAATGGCTTCTTGCAGGTTCTGACAGCGGCAGTCCAACACCTACTTTTGACCGTGACATAGACATATGGCAGAAGGTGTGAAGTTTTGGACACTTGCAATCGTTTAGCCAGCCGAGAACCCAGAATGTTCACAAGCAAGCAGCAAAGCCAGTTCTTTGCCTCATCTTCGCGCAGAATGGTATGTTCCCGAGACGTTGCAGCAAAAGCAAACGACACGCAAAGTAGAACACATGAAGCCGCAGGCATTTTCCACCCAACTTTTTTGCTTTTGTCATCTGGCACAGCAGCGAGACCTTCTTCTACTGCAAAGTCTTGTGTGTACTGCGTGTATTTGTCACGCGTTGCATCTTCAAACTGCCAGAGACGCCGGAGCGCATAAGGAATAGGTTTTGCAAAATTGAAACTGGTAGGGTACTCATGGACACCGGCTGAGCAAGACATGCGGCTGACCACATTCCAAACAGCAGCTTGGCACTGGCTCCAGACCTCAGGTTTCTGAAAACGTTTTTCCACTTGCCAATTTGTGTCAATGCGGGAAACCACACCAGGGATTTGCTGCGGAATTCGCGGGGCGCTTGGCGGGCCCAAAAAATGTTGTTCCTTGCATATTTGCGCATGGCTCCAATCATCCTCGAGGGTCAAAGGTGAACCAAGACGAAAACGAACCGGGGAGGCCAGCCAAGCTCTCTCCACCGCATCAACATTTTGATTTTGCAGGGTGTCTGCAAGAAACCTTTGACAATAGGACTTGAAAGCCTAGCGAGGAAGCACAGTCTATCGAATGTGCACGCTGGCAAACCCACACCTAGCTAACCACACGTCAAGTGATTTCCTTGCTTGCAATTTCTGCCCTGGCTTTTTGAAACACCGGATCAGGAAAGCACATCTGATGGCAGCAAACCGTCAAAATCGATGCAACTGTGCCTTGTTGACAAATACAGGAGCAGCAGCCGTTTCATGTTTGGATTATGGAGAGCAACTGGGCCGATGAAACCAGCGTTGGCTTTCTTGATTTTTTGCTGCAAAAAAAATACGCCTGCTTACAAGACAATGACCAAAAATCAACCTTGTCTGTTTCTCTGCCTGGCACAACTTGTTTCGACACAATACGAGCAAGTTCAATCTGGTACCTCTTCTCTACACATCTGTCAAAAATAGGATTGTGAATCACAGGGTTTGGTGCTCGGTAGTGTTTGAGCGGCCGTTGTCTGCAAGACCTACGTGATCTTTTGAACAGCTGAGGAATACCATTGCTAGGAGGTTGGTGAATCTTTCACTCAATGTACTCATGGGCGTGTATGACAGCTTCACTCCCAGTCTTGCAAATCATGAAAGAGGACGTCCAGGGCAAACTGCACCTAGCAAGGCGATACCGCAACTTCTGCCCATCTCTGTACTGTGGACGGAGTGTGCCACACATGTGTTCCAAAAACCTCCGGCTAAGGCCGCCTTGGCACTGGTGCATTGCCCTCTGTAATTTCCCAATACCTGCGCATCTCCAAGATTCAGACCACCGCTGGTAAAGACCGCACAAACCTGGGGTACCTTCGATCAATAATGTCTGGCGACTAACAACTTTTTCAAGAAAACATGTGTTTGTCGGAACGTCATGCCCACAACCATACATCAAAACCTTCCTTTCTTCTTCAGGCAAGAGGCGCAAAATTTGCTTTGCTTGTTCTGTCCACCTGTGTGCTCGCAACCAGATCAGTCCGCTGGCTTCGAGCTGTGGGCAGGCACGGTGGCCTAAATGTGAATCAGGAAAAAACCTGAGAACCAAAATTTCAGCAATGATCTTCAGCTTGTACCACAAATCAAGGGGGCAACGTCTATACGGTGGGCAAAAAAGTTTGCATCAGCTTGTTGTAGTGCGTTTCTGTTGTCTGCAACATTCACAAAATTCGGGGACACAGCAGCAAATATGGAAACGGCCCAGAAAAATACTTGTGAGGCAGACAAAGTTTGTAGGTTTTCCTTGCTGTAAGGGAACTGACTGAAAAAGCTTCGCCAAGGGGAACTTGATGGCATGATAAGCGAACCGTAGCAATCGTCAAAGGCAAAAACACCCAGAGAAGCCGGCACAACGCCTGTAAATAAATCACTCGTTGGCACCTGAAATCGCAGAAGTCACTTCAGGTTTTTTATTCTCCTTGCACCCATAGCTATGTGCGCCCGGGGGGTATTCCCTGGGCTTGAGCGCCGGGAGCTGCGATATGAATTGCCATAGTTTGCTGGCCCGTCGAAAAAGGATGCATGAACTCCGTTACAACCTGGCTGGCCATCCCATTGGATTGGCCCAGGCGTGTCAGAACACGCACATGAAATTACACATGCATCAAAAGTGTCACATGCGAAATTTAAGAAAACAAAACAAGTATCCACTTATCACAAAAACGTGATGAAATACTACAGTTTTATGATCTACATTTGGCAACTACAGTAGCAATTGCAAGGCACGGGCCATCCCAATGGGGAGCCATAGATGTTTGTGCCACCCATCCATCAATGAACGTGCTTCCTCAGGAAACAACGAATGGTTCATATGTTGCAACACCACTGACCAAAGTTCCACATGTAAGGATGTTTGTGTTTTCTATAATAAGGAGATGGACAACAAAAGTAGCAAGATTGCCAACAAAAATAAAATCATTCCCAAATGCATGTTCTTCAAAAAGTCAAAGGGAAACAACTTGATACAATCATCACATCTGGGAAGATTCAAAACACGGGGGAAGAAGTTGGAAACAATCCGAATTTGGGTTCGATTACGAAAATGCCATTGTCCCCTCCTCAAAATTGCTGCCTAAGCATGTGCCTCATTGGTCATGACTCAGCCGAATGGCATTCGCACTGGCGCAACCCTGCACAACCCATGTCCTGCTCATAATCCTTAATGATCTGCAAGACGTCATCATCCAAGATGTTTCCATCCTCACCCACAGCCTGACAAGCTCCCAATGCTTGGCCCCAGACCCGCAACAGTGGTGCCACCCTGGGGTGAGCACAGTCTGTTGGAGACAGAGATGCGGCTAGCCATATCAAGCAATGAAAACTCAAGAAATTTGAACCCTTCAAAAAAACCACGCCCAATTCGCATGACCACCAACTTGGCTGCGCCAGCTGAGGGGAGTGACCTTCAAATTGCCACAAATATCGCACAGTACGACGCTGTGGATATCAACGTCGCTGTTGCCTTTCTCGATACATGAAATTCCTGTACAGTACAGGACTTCCCCGATTTCTGCTGCTAGTCCTTTCGTTTCCCTTTCGCACAAAACAGCTTGGCATGCGAAAGGTTGACTAACGTAACGACTGGTCGATGATCACTGGCTGCCACTCAGCTGCTATACGCTGTCTTCGATCATCACTAGCTGCCACTCGTCTTGGTAGCCGTGGTGCTGAGTTGAAGTTCGTACCATCGTTGCAAAAGTGTATCGCTGATACTCCAATCGTTGCAGCTAGCTCCCAATCATTATCAGTCATGTTTGCTCATACGCTGTATCCCTGGTTGATCACCAATGGTTGATTGGCTGCTTGACGATGGTTGATTGGCTGGTAATAGCGGCTGGCATGCTTGGTGTGTGTGTGTGTTTGACAACCAGTGATGCCACGTCGCGCAACGGCAACGGCGGCACCTCATAGACGATGCTGATGAAAGCGGGAAGGAAGTCCAAGTACAAAGGTGCCTGGGAATCGCTCGTTGGAAGGGAACTGAATCATCTACCACCCGTGACTTTTAAGTGACAGCCTATGGCTTGTCACTGGCCAACCATCAACCAGCGAACTCATAAGATCTGATCACCATCACTTACTTCTGGTGTTTGATCGTTCATAGTTCTTGGTCGCTCTGAAAGTAATAACAAACTAAGAAAGAACTCATAATTACTTATGACCATCAGTTTATCAGGATTTATTCACCAGTGGTCATGTATCACTTCGACTGGTGCTGGGTTCATATAGCCGCCAATCCATTAAATCTTGGGACCCACGAGAGTTGAATTCCACACGTTTCCAGGTGCCCCGAGATTGCCGGGGATGGGTCAAGCAGTTAACCAACCACCCAATGGTTAAGTACAGAAGCTGGTTCATGGTTAACAATAGCTGGTTCATTCAACACTCAGCTACAGAGGCTAGACATCCTCAAGGGTAGGAAGCTAGACCCACAGCCAGAGATACAGCCGCGAATACTTCAAGACTGAAAAACCCATCAAGACACCTCGGAGGGTGAAAACCTCATCATTGGAGAAATCACCCATTGCAACCTTGGAGTAGTTCTATCCCTATGACCGGTGTGATAAGAAGGACATTCGCCATGCAACCACCGGTTGATGGGTGTGCTCCGCCAATTCGTTGGCTCCAATCTCGACCAACTTCACCCAACTTCAACCAACTTCAAACCAACCAACCAACCAACCAACCAACCAATCTCAACCAGCTTCAGCTTGCTTCAACCAACCTCAGCATTTCTTGCGCACCACACGCTGCGCCTGGCGTTCTTTGGGAGGTTCGGTGGGACACTCTTTGTCTTTGCATTCGCTACCACGGGGAGACCTCCGCCGCAACGATCTGATTGCCGAGTTACCAATAGGAACCATGGAATGCTAGCGATGTGGAAAAAAAGATATACATACATATATGTATAATGTATAAATATATATACATATATATATATATATGTATAAAAGATGTATGTATATATATATATACATACATATATGTATATGCATGATATAAATATAGTTACATATATATATATGATGAATATATATGTATATAAAAAATTATGAATACATAAAACTGTAAGCTCATTGACATTTGAATGTGTAAGTGTAGATCAGTGCAGATGTACAATTTTTGTATATATATATACATATCTATATATATATGTAAGTTTAGGTGCGTGTGTGTGTGTGTGCCTGAGCATCCTTGTGCCTTTTGTGTGTGCAGGCCCCTTTGCAAACTCTGCAATGGAGATACAATGCAAACTTGCCTGCCTTCTCTTGCAAGCAGTGTTATTGTCATATGTTTGGTTGCTCCGCATCATGTTGTTCAATGGTCAACCGTTGCCAGAAAGCACACTGATTTTGCAGAGAACATTCTATAGCGGACCGAAACTGCAAATGGTTGCGTGGACACATGTCACAGTGTGTGTGTGTGTATACATCATTTGCAGTCATCAGTCTCAAAGATTCTCGGCCTTGTGCAGAAGTTTGTTTTGCGTGTGTAGTACTCTTGGTGTATGTTTCTGGTATATCCACACGAATCTACATCCATAGTGGGACAACGAAACCGCTTTTTGTGTCAGCGTGTGACAGTCTGCCAGCGGGTACCTGCCAGCGTCAACAGCTCCGTCCATCCAGGAGGGTCCCAAGGAAACCAACCGACTGTTGGGGTACCAACTCTTACATCCAAGCATTTTGATTGATGAATCGACGTCCACCATGGTTAACCACGACCGTTCCAAACTTTCATCAAAACCGCTGAGTTTGAAGAAGATACGCAGATTATGCATACACCTCAGCGTGTTGCCAAAGCCCAAAGAAGATCTTTTGTGGGTATCCTTCTACTGTCCTTCAAACATTCAGTGGACCAACAGAAACCCAAACTTGGCTTGACACGAAAGGAGAGGCTACCTTTCAACTTTAATCGCTGGGTTTCTCACCGGAAGAACTTGAACATTTGCAAAAGAATGAAGGCATAAAACTGGTGGAACAAAGCCTAAATTTCGGGGCGATACGTAGGGAAACCCCGAGAACTATGTGCCAAAAGGGGCAGGAGTTGATGACATTTCAGTGGTCGGATTCCTTGGATCTGTTGGGTGTATATGCCGGTTTTGATGGGAGATCCGTCTTGATAAACCACAATTAACCATCCTCAGTTTAAAGTTAGCTCTATATTGGTAACACCTGCCAGTTTTGATGCCAGTCTGATAACTCATGCTCAGTTTCACCATACGTAGCAGGTGATTCACTATCAAACGTAGCGAGGTTATCAATGTGGATCTAAAATCAACTTATCTTAAACCAGTAAAGCCAAGATGGAGGATGCTGCAAAAGCCCAACATGTAGCATAGTGAGGCAGCATTCACATGACCCCAACATGCTGGCTGATCCTGGGTTCAGCCCAGAATTTGCCAGATATCTGTAAGCAATCCCAAGTATATAACGATGCTAAAAGGCGCTTAATGAAAGCCAAAATGGCATAGTGATAGTTAATACTGATCAAGAAATATTGACCATGGACAACAATGGCTATATTGGTCAATGGTTATAAGTGTTGAACAGTAACAACGATGATTAATGACGGCTATAACCATTGGTGATGATGCTCAATGGTTATATATATATATATATATATAACTTTGAATGGCTGATGGTTACTCATTGGGGATAATAACCAGCTGGAAATCGGGAAATGTAGTGGTTCACAATGCTTACTTGCGGTCCATAGCTTCTATCCGTCGACATGTGAACTAACCAGAAATCAACAACCACATGCCCCGGGCTCCGTCCAAAAGACGTCTCCCACACGCAAGCATCATCCGCGTTGCATGCATCCTGAGCGAGTCGGAGCACAAGCTCAGATAGTTTCCATCCAAACTACGCATTGTCTGCGCAGTAAATGAGTTGTGGACAACGTGAAGGTATTCGTTGCGCAGGTATTCCTACTTGTGCATACAAAAATATTCTACGCAATACGCGTGGGTCTACCATCTCCAATGTCAAACTTCTTGCTGCCACAAGCCATATGTGCACGTACCTGTTGCTGCCTCAAAGCCCTTCCCATTGAGCGGAACTCAATGTGTGATCAGTCGGGCGGCTCATGCTTAACCTCCCGATGCTTCCGATGCTTCGCCCCCGGTTCACCAGCTGCCTCATCTGCTACACGACTTTGAAGCACAAAAAACATCACTTCATCGAGTCAACCGAGTCAACTGTCATTAGGCATTCCCTATAGGTGCTTCAAATTCTCTGTGATGGTGGTTGCAGATAGGGAATGGTGGTCAATGATGGTTCATCATTAACCACCTTTGATCTTTGTCATTGTCAACCACTACCAATAATCAGTATCAATCACTATCGATCAATGCTACTAATGGTCAACAATTGCTTGCAGATACCAACCATCACTAGTCATTTATCTAATCATCAGATTTCCCATTGTTGTTGGTTATTATCCCCAATGATTACCCATTCACTAATCATATATATATATATAAATCCACTACCACCAACCAGCAATGATCATTAATCAACTTTCATTGATTCAACCACCATGATTAACTATCAATATCCCATCCAACTCACCAATACTCGTTCTCCCCTACGTATAATTCACCAACCATTTCTTCACCAGGCTGTGAGTCAAAACCCTTAGTCCCCCTGGTTCCCCACCATTTACCGGCTTGTTTTCCCTATCATGGGTTGGTTATTATCCCCCATGAAATTGGTTGCTTACTATTGACCCATGGCCATATATAGTTGGTATAGTTGGTATATCCACTACTATTGTTGGTTATTATCCCCTATTATTAACCATTAACCAGCTAGTTAACCATTGGTTGGTAGCCATCAACCTGGGGTAGCCATTATCGTTCCGCGCCCAGGCGTCGCGTTTTGTCGTTCCGTGCCTCGTTCTCGTGCGCACTATCTCCGCAGCCCGGTCGTTCACCCAGGGCCGCTTCCAAGCCGTAGTACTCCTGGGGCCCCGCACGCGAGGGTTGGAAGTCCAGCACTGCTGATGCGTTTGGAGGGTTGATGATGGTATATATATGATGATGGTTCATGAGTGATGATGGTTCATGAGTGATGATGGTTCATGAGTGATGATGGTTCATGAGTGATGATGGTTCATGAGTATGAGTGATGATGGTTCATCATGAGTGATGATGGTTCATAATGAGTGATGATGGTTCATAATGAGTGATGATGGTTCATAATGAGTGATGATGGTTCATAATGAGTGATGATGGTTCATAATGAGTGATGATGGTTCATAATGAGTGATGATGGTTCATAATGAGTGATGATGGTTCATAATGAGTGATGATGGTTCATAATGAGTGATGATGGTTCATAATGAGTGATGATGGTTCATAATGAGTGATGATGGTTCATAATGAGTGATGATGGTTCATAATGAGTGATGATGGTTCATAATGAGTGATGATGGTTCATAATGAGTGATGATGGTTCATAATGAGTGATGATGGTTCATAATGAGTGATGATGGTTCATAATGAGTGATGATGGTTCATAATGAGTGATGATGGTTCATAATGAGTGATGATGGTTCATAATGAGTGATGATGGTTCATAATGAGTGATGATGGTTCATAATGAGTGATGATGGTTCATAATGAGTGATGATGGTTCATAATGAGTGATGATGGTTCATAATGAGTGATGATGGTTCATAATGAGTGATGATGGTTCATAATGAGTGATGATGGTTCATAATGAGTGATGATGGTTCATAATGAGTGATGATGGTTCATAATGAGTGATGATGGTTCATAATGAGTGATGATGGTTCATAATGAGTGATGATGGTTCATAATGAGTGATGATGGTTCATAATGAGTGATGATGGTTCATAATGAGTGATGATGGTTCATAATGAGTGATGATGGTTCATAATGAGTGATGATGGTTCATAATGAGTGATGATGGTTCATAATGAGTGATGATGGTTCATAATGAGTGATGATGGTTCATAATGAGTGATGATGGTTCATAATGAGTGATGATGGTTCATAATGAGTGATGATGGTTCATAATGAGTGATGATGGTTCATAATGAGTGATGATGGTTCATAATGAGTGATGATGGTTCATAATGAGTGATGATGGTTCATAATGAGTGATGATGGTTCATAATGAGTGATGATGGTTCATAATGAGTGATGATGGTTCATAATGAGTGATGATGGTTCATAATGAGTGATGATGGTTCATAATGAGTGATGATGGTTCATAATGAGTGATGATGGTTCATAATGAGTGATGATGGTTCATAATGAGTGATGATGGTTCATAATGAGTGATGATGGTTCATAATGAGTGATGATGGTTCATAATGAGTGATGATGGTTCATAATGAGTGATGATGGTTCATAATGAGTGATGATGGTTCATAATGAGTGATGATGGTTCATAATGAGTGATGATGGTTCATAATGAGTGATGATGGTTCATAATGAGTGATGATGGTTCATAATGAGTGATGATGGTTCATAATGAGTGATGATGGTTCATAATGAGTGATGATGGTTCATAATGAGTGATGATGGTTCATAATGAGTGATGATGGTTCATAATGAGTGATGATGGTTCATAATGAGTGATGATGGTTCATAATGAGTGATGATGGTTCATAATGAGTGATGATGGTTCATAATGAGTGATGATGGTTCATAATGAGTGATGATGGTTCATAATGAGTGATGATGGTTCATAATGAGTGATGATGGTTCATAATGAGTGATGATGGTTCATAATGAGTGATGATGGTTCATAATGAGTGATGATGGTTCATAATGAGTGATGATGGTTCATAATGAGTGATGATGGTTCATAATGAGTGATGATGGTTCATAATGAGTGATGATGGTTCATAATGAGTGATGATGGTTCATAATGAGTGATGATGGTTCATAATGAGTGATGATGGTTCATAATGAGTGATGATGGTTCATAATGAGTGATGATGGTTCATAATGAGTGATGATGGTTCATAATGAGTGATGATGGTTCATAATGAGTGATGATGGTTCATAATGAGTGATGATGGTTCATAATGAGTGATGATGGTTCATAATGAGTGATGATGGTTCATAATGAGTGATGATGGTTCATAATGAGTGATGATGGTTCATAATGAGTGATGATGGTTCATAATGAGTGATGATGGTTCATAATGAGTGATGATGGTTCATAATGAGTGATGATGGTTCATAATGAGTGATGATGGTTCATAATGAGTGATGATGGTTCATAATGAGTGATGATGGTTCATAATGAGTGATGATGGTTCATAATGAGTGATGATGGTTCATAATGAGTGATGATGGTTCATAATGAGTGATGATGGTTCATAATGAGTGATGATGGTTCATAATGAGTGATGATGGTTCATAATGAGTGATGATGGTTCATAATGAGTGATGATGGTTCATAATGAGTGATGATGGTTCATAATGAGTGATGATGGTTCATAATGAGTGATGATGGTTCATAATGAGTGATGATGGTTCATAATGAGTGATGATGGTTCATAATGAGTGATGATGGTTCATAATGAGTGATGATGGTTCATAATGAGTGATGATGGTTCATAATGAGTGATGATGGTTCATAATGAGTGATGATGGTTCATAATGAGTGATGATGGTTCATAATGAGTGATGATGGTTCATAATGAGTGATGATGGTTCATAATGAGTGATGATGGTTCATAATGAGTGATGATGGTTCATAATGAGTGATGATGGTTCATAATGAGTGATGATGGTTCATAATGAGTGATGATGGTTCATAATGAGTGATGATGGTTCATAATGAGTGATGATGGTTCATAATGAGTGATGATGGTTCATAATGAGTGATGATGGTTCATAATGAGTGATGATGGTTCATAATGAGTGATGATGGTTCATAATGAGTGATGATGGTTCATAATGAGTGATGATGGTTCATAATGAGTGATGATGGTTCATAATGAGTGATGATGGTTCATAATGAGTGATGATGGTTCATAATGAGTGATGATGGTTCATAATGAGTGATGATGGTTCATAATGAGTGATGATGGTTCATAATGAGTGATGATGGTTCATAATGAGTGATGATGGTTCATAATGAGTGATGATGGTTCATAATGAGTGATGATGGTTCATAATGAGTGATGATGGTTCATAATGAGTGATGATGGTTCATAATGAGTGATGATGGTTCATAATGAGTGATGATGGTTCATAATGAGTGATGATGGTTCATAATGAGTGATGATGGTTCATAATGAGTGATGATGGTTCATAATGAGTGATGATGGTTCATAATGAGTGATGATGGTTCATAATGAGTGATGATGGTTCATAATGAGTGATGATGGTTCATAATGAGTGATGATGGTTCATAATGAGTGATGATGGTTCATAATGAGTGATGATGGTTCATAATGAGTGATGATGGTTCATAATGAGTGATGATGGTTCATAATGAGTGATGATGGTTCATAATGAGTGATGATGGTTCATAATGAGTGATGATGGTTCATAATGAGTGATGATGGTTCATAATGAGTGATGATGGTTCATAATGAGTGATGATGGTTCATAATGAGTGATGATGGTTCATAATGAGTGATGATGGTTCATAATGAGTGATGATGGTTCATAATGAGTGATGATGGTTCATAATGAGTGATGATGGTTCATAATGAGTGATGATGGTTCATAATGAGTGATGATGGTTCATAATGAGTGATGATGGTTCATAATGAGTGATGATGGTTCATAATGAGTGATGATGGTTCATAATGAGTGATGATGGTTCATAATGAGTGATGATGGTTCATAATGAGTGATGATGGTTCATAATGAGTGATGATGGTTCATAATGAGTGATGATGGTTCATAATGAGTGATGATGGTTCATAATGAGTGATGATGGTTCATAATGAGTGATGATGGTTCATAATGAGTGATGATGGTTCATAATGAGTGATGATGGTTCATAATGAGTGATGATGGTTCATAATGAGTGATGATGGTTCATAATGAGTGATGATGGTTCATAATGAGTGATGATGGTTCATAATGAGTGATGATGGTTCATAATGAGTGATGATGGTTCATAATGAGTGATGATGGTTCATAATGAGTGATGATGGTTCATAATGAGTGATGATGGTTCATAATGAGTGATGATGGTTCATAATGAGTGATGATGGTTCATAATGAGTGATGATGGTTCATAATGAGTGATGATGGTTCATAATGAGTGATGATGGTTCATAATGAGTGATGATGGTTCATAATGAGTGATGATGGTTCATAATGAGTGATGATGGTTCATAATGAGTGATGATGGTTCATAATGAGTGATGATGGTTCATAATGAGTGATGATGGTTCATAATGAGTGATGATGGTTCATAATGAGTGATGATGGTTCATAATGAGTGATGATGGTTCATAATGAGTGATGATGGTTCATAATGAGTGATGATGGTTCATAATGAGTGATGATGGTTCATAATGAGTGATGATGGTTCATAATGAGTGATGATGGTTCATAATGAGTGATGATGGTTCATAATGAGTGATGATGGTTCATAATGAGTGATGATGGTTCATAATGAGTGATGATGGTTCATAATGAGTGATGATGGTTCATAATGAGTGATGATGGTTCATAATGAGTGATGATGGTTCATAATGAGTGATGATGGTTCATAATGAGTGATGATGGTTCATAATGAGTGATGATGGTTCATAATGAGTGATGATGGTTCATAATGAGTGATGATGGTTCATAATGAGTGATGATGGTTCATAATGAGTGATGATGGTTCATAATGAGTGATGATGGTTCATAATGAGTGATGATGGTTCATAATGAGTGATGATGGTTCATAATGAGTGATGATGGTTCATAATGAGTGATGATGGTTCATAATGAGTGATGATGGTTCATAATGAGTGATGATGGTTCATAATGAGTGATGATGGTTCATAATGAGTGATGATGGTTCATAATGAGTGATGATGGTTCATAATGAGTGATGATGGTTCATAATGAGTGATGATGGTTCATAATGAGTGATGATGGTTCATAATGAGTGATGATGGTTCATAATGAGTGATGATGGTTCATAATGAGTGATGATGGTTCATAATGAGTGATGATGGTTCATAATGAGTGATGATGGTTCATAATGAGTGATGATGGTTCATAATGAGTGATGATGGTTCATAATGAGTGATGATGGTTCATAATGAGTGATGATGGTTCATAATGAGTGATGATGGTTCATAATGAGTGATGATGGTTCATAATGAGTGATGATGGTTCATAATGAGTGATGATGGTTCATAATGAGTGATGATGGTTCATAATGAGTGATGATGGTTCATAATGAGTGATGATGGTTCATAATGAGTGATGATGGTTCATAATGAGTGATGATGGTTCATAATGAGTGATGATGGTTCATAATGAGTGATGATGGTTCATAATGAGTGATGATGGTTCATAATGAGTGATGATGGTTCATAATGAGTGATGATGGTTCATAATGAGTGATGATGGTTCATAATGAGTGATGATGGTTCATAATGAGTGATGATGGTTCATAATGAGTGATGATGGTTCATAATGAGTGATGATGGTTCATAATGAGTGATGATGGTTCATAATGAGTGATGATGGTTCATAATGAGTGATGATGGTTCATAATGAGTGATGATGGTTCATAATGAGTGATGATGGTTCATAATGAGTGATGATGGTTCATAATGAGTGATGATGGTTCATAATGAGTGATGATGGTTCATAATGAGTGATGATGGTTCATAATGAGTGATGATGGTTCATAATGAGTGATGATGGTTCATAATGAGTGATGATGGTTCATAATGAGTGATGATGGTTCATAATGAGTGATGATGGTTCATAATGAGTGATGATGGTTCATAATGAGTGATGATGGTTCATAATGAGTGATGATGGTTCATAATGAGTGATGATGGTTCATAATGAGTGATGATGGTTCATAATGAGTGATGATGGTTCATAATGAGTGATGATGGTTCATAATGAGTGATGATGGTTCATAATGATGAGTGATGATGGTTCATGAGTGATGATGGTTCATGAGTGATGATGGTTCATGAGTGATGATGGTTCATGATGAGTGATGATGTTTCATGATGAGTGACGATGGTTCATGAGTGATGATGGTTCATGAGTGATGATGGGGAATGAGTGATGATGGTTCGTGAGGAGTGATGATGAGAAACAGATGAGATGGTGAATTATAGGGGATTCTAGTTTATCATGATTCATTTTGATCAATGATGAGTAATGAAGCTTACTCACCAACAAGAAGCGGGTTGGTAATAGAAAATGATTTTGGTGTCTCATCAATAGGGGATTGCCATTTCCCAGCCGGATATGTTCAATTGCCAAGAAGATAAACAATGTTGATGAGATTTGATGACCATCATTCACATGGAATAATGATATTTACCAATGGTCAATGGTGATTAATGTTCATTCAGCATCTCCGAATGCTCGCCAAGCAAGTGTGCACACATACATATACAGCTTGTGTGCATATGAATGTATACATATACAAACACATTTATGTGCAATGCAAAGTACCTCGATGAAATAGTGCAATACAATGCAAAACAATGCAATCCAATGCAATGCAATGCAACGCAATGCAACGGAAGGCAAAGCAAGTCAACTCAATGCAATGCAAAGCAATGTATGTGTGGTGACAATGAGACAAAATGCAACGTCATGCGAATTTACATGGGGATTTATGTAAAGGGACTGGCTTGCAAGAACAGTATCCTATCAGAAGGGCACTCTATTTCCAGCAAACAAAAATACGAGTCAGAGGCCAATGATGATTAGCGGCACTTCAATGATTTGGTCTCATCTGATGCTTTCTTGCGATTGATGATCAGCTTCGAACGACTGATAATGCATCCGCGATTTGTTTTCATGGTCGGTTGAATGCTTGGTTGCTGGTCGCAGCAGCTGGTTGCTGGTTGCTGGTTGCCAGTTCAATGGTTGCTGGTCACTTCCAGACGTTTTTCCTCATCTGGGACCATCTTGGTGGCCGTGGGCCGTAGTGCTACGCCTTAAATGACTCTGAATAAAACTGTGGTGTTCGATCGGGAAAACACCTTTCTGAATGATTCCCTCTTGACCGCGATAAAGCGTCAAACACGATTTGAGCATCATGAAGCAACATTCTTCATCATTGACCATCATTTTTCTTACCATTCTTTACCCGTTTTGAAGCAAGAAATTAACCTTTACCAACAGAGTAGAGTCTTATGGTTTATGATCAATTCAACTTGACCCCTTCGTCATTACTGGCACTAATAACCAACGGAATAAATAGGACTATCAACAATTTACTCCGAATCATTATGTACTAATTTCTAATTTTTTGGTCACCATTAGATTAGTCATAAACCAACAGAGCAGCTGCGCAGCTGCGCGCCTCTTGCATGCACAAACGTAACAGCTGCGCTTGCACTGGGGAGTTTATCGTGTTTTGCATGGTGTTCGATAGCTACACCATGGATGATAATACTCAACAAGGGTTGGTGACGCCAATGATTCATAGCCTCAGGGTTCATGATACCACTGGTTCATAGATAAGTGACCATGGATCATAATGCCTATTTCATGATACCAATGGAGTTGATAATGCTGAACACTGGTTCAATGCTTGACAGTGGATACAAATGCTTAACAGCTGGATCAACTGTTGGTATCAGCATTGCTGGACAGCTAGGCTCCAGAACCAGCTGGGATCCCTGCGGCATGAGATCCTAGGGCAGTATCTCAATTGTGATGGTTGGTTGATCATAATCCACTGTTGGCTCACGGTTGGTTGCATTTGTTGCTTGAATGCTTGAATCATGGATGCTAAGCTGCTTTGATGATGATGATGATGATGATGATGATGATGATGATGATGATGATGATGATGATGATGATGATGATGATGATGATGATGATTGATTGATTGCTCAATGCTGATGATTCGTCATGGTTTCGCAATGTTTCGCACTGCCTCGACAGTGAAGCTGGTGAAACACCGAAGCTCATAAGAGCTGATTGCTGGTCGGAAGATGGTTGCCTTTTTGCCAGTTGCTGGTCGCTTAGCTTCCACTTGGCTACGCTTGCTGCGAAGCTTGGCTTCCGTTCCGTTGGATCTTGTAGTTTCACCTGGCAACGGTGGCTGGTTGCGCTGGTTGCTGGCTGGTGGCGCGTCCTGCACCAAGATGCTGGTCTTCACGGCCGGGTCGTCGAAGGAGAAAATGTCCGTGCCCTGCGTGGTGACCTGAACCGACGTGACCGCATTGCTGCAGCGCAGACGTGCGGCGGTTGACGTCGGCGCGGTGAGTGGTGAATTTCATGGCAGTGAAATGGTGATTTGAGTTGTGAGCAATTAATATCTAGTGGTTAATGATGGTTAATGATGGTCACCTAATGGCTGATTAGAGCGTAATATTACAGCAATATTCTGAGCAATGATGGTTCAGAATTGGAAATATGATGATTGGTTGATTGATGGCTCACTAATGGTTAAGCAAGAGTAAGTCAAAATAAATGATAAAGGTTGATAGTGGTCAATTAGAGACTTATCAAGAACTAATGGTAAAAAAATTGCAAAAAAGGTTTCCAATTGCTGACAATGGCTAATAATGGTTGAAAATGATCAATGATGGTCAATGATCATTGATCTCATCAATGGATGGTTGACTGGATGGTAATGGTGCATAAGTGTTGAATAGTGGTGAATAAGATTGGTATTAACAACACACTGACAAAACAAGTTGTGTAATCACGGTCAATCATGGTGAGAATACTACTGGGCTCATCCGTGCTACTAGCACCACCACAACAACAACGACAACAACAACAACAACAACAACGGCAACACCAACACCAACACCAACACCAACACCAGCACCAACACCAGCACCAACACCAACACCAACACCAACACCAACACCAATGGCAACAGCAGCAACAACCACAACAACAACCACAGCAACTCCAACGAAGCCTATCACCACACCCCCCGCAGTCCAACCAGCCTCGCGCATGAAGGCCAGGGTAAAAAGCCAACCCAGCGCGAAAAAGCCCCAGCAAGCGCAGCAAGGTCCGACTGGGCCGAACCAGGTTCCAATCAAGCACTTCTCCCAGCAGCAAGGCTCCGTCTGGCGAGGTCGATGAAGGTGAGGCAACAGGAGGTACAACAAGACTAGTGGACCAGCGCGCATATGTGCATGTATGCATGTAAGTTCATTTATATATACAGTATATATATATATATATGTTTATTTGTTCGTTCATTTATTCACTTGTCTAATCATTAAAATAGACATAAATATATATATATATTTATACAGAGAGAGAGAGAGAGAGACAGTCTGTGAATGAATCTGCGTTCGCAAATGCTCATTTGATATCATTGTGGGCAAATCAGAAAAGAATGATAAAATATGATAAAATAAGTCCACCTATTCGAATTTCACTGCCGAAATCATCAGCCGGAAGGTGGCCATCAGCACAGATCTACGCTGAAAAATGATCACTTCCACGACTGAAATCACCCTGTACCCATCCCGCCCCACCGGTTGCACGTAGAAGTGGTGCGGAGCCACGGTCTGCTGACCGGGAGCGACCGTGGACTTGTCCACAGCGGTCGCGGGGTTGCCCACCACCTCGCCCTCGTTGTTCACATTGACTGCTTCCCCCACCACGGACATTTCGGGCGCAGGCGCCGCGTGAACTTTTGCCGTTTTTCCTGCCCACGTCACACTTTTGTGTGACGTCACTGAGCCAAATAGTCTGCGACATCAGACACTGAGACCAGAGTTCAGTGACGTGTTTAGAAGAAAAGCAAAGCACGACTTTGAATTTTGTCGCAGATTGCATAATGGTGTGCAACTAAGCTTAGTAAAGAGCCCACAGTTGTTTTTTGATTCGCACGATGGTGACATGTGGTGACCGAGTGGGGAGGAGATATGCCACCACCCATGACGAACCTGGAACCTGTCCATAACTTGCAATCACCAATGATCACCAAGTACTTCGCCAGTTTGTTTGAGAGTGGTAGTTAAAAGCAAGTGTGTCCATACCTGAGAAAATGTTGGGTTCCCTAAGCGACACCAGGAATTGAACATCTTCAGTGCACCAAATCAACAGGAAACAAAGCCACAACAACGACAACTGCTCCAGTGACCGGCACCATGCTATCATGCTATCATACCTTCGATCTCCCCTTGTCCGTCCTATCTTCACTGTATGTTGTGACAGTCTATCCCTGTGATCTTAATGTTTTCATAGCTCAACCCTATGATCTTCATGTTGTTTTCATAGCATGTACCTGTTGCTTTCATGTTGATTTCATAGCTTATACCTACTGTCTTCATGTTGTTTTCATAGCTTCTCTATTATCTTCATGTTTTTGTAAAGCTTATCCCTATTCTCTCAATCTTTTTCATAGCTTATACCTATTATCTTCCTCCTTTTCATAGCTTATCCCTATTATCTCAATGTGTTTCATAGCTCGTTACCTTGTATGCTTTCCGCTCAGAACCAGCGATTTCCGCACAACACAGCCCTCCCGGCGTCGAGCATCAGTTGAGATGGCAAAGCCCCGGAGACGGTCACGCCGCGTCTGCCCCAGTCCGGATCCGTTGGTTTCATCATCACAATGCACATGGCCATGGCCTTGGTACGGCATCAGGATGGATCTCAGGATCCATCGTTTACCCACTATCTATTGTTTAACCACTTACCATCATGAACCACTCATTGACCATCCCTTGCTGAAAGAAATATGAATCAAGATAAACTAAATAGTGATAGCGTTGTCAACTATTAAGTGGCCATCATTGGCCATCAATTAATCATGGTTGACCATTGAGTGACCATCATGGGTCATCGATCAGCCATTCTTTTAACCATGGACTTACCATCATTGGCCATCGATTCACCATGATTGACCATTGATTAATCATCAAGTAGCCATTACAGTGCAGCCATGGCCTTGGCACCTTTCTGCTTGCGAGCCCAAGAATAGCGATGTTTAAGACAAGAGGGTAAACCATTTTGGGATGTTCCCATATTGTTTCTCGAAGTTGTTGGTTGCTACTGCTTTTGGTGTCTTTTATTGTTGGCTGCTATTGCTTGTGTTAACTGTTGCTCTGAATCCCCATAATCACCCATAATAAACGATCGTTCCACTTCTGACCGTTGTTTAGTTTAGCATCAGAACAACTGTTTATTCCTTGTTTAGCTAGATATTACAGTAACCATTGGCTATTTTTTGCAATTGTTGGTCAGAGGTTTGCTTCACGTCTGTTAAATAGTCCCTTTGAGGCTGGAAAACCATGTGGAAATTGCTGCTGCGTCTTGCCTATCGATCTGCTGGTTGCATACCTTATTTACACATGTTGGCAATTGTGCGCATGTGGTCATGTATAAGTTTATTTACGTATGAATATATACATAAATATGTGTGTATATATATATATATGTGTATTTATATATATATATATACATCTAATACATGTGTTATACATGTGCGAATAACATGTGGTCGTATAGATTGCACGAATATGTGAAAGCTTCAATCATTGTGAGTTTGGCGACCAGGTACCATCATCACTATTATCCAAAAAAAATAACCTCTGCATCAATATACAGCTCGTTATAAATCCCTATTTGCTGTTAAACCGACGAGAAAGTATCGTCTACCATCATCAGCCAACCCTACCCAATGATATAGTAATGATTTACCCCTATCATCCAAATATTGTCAACTATGAACAGCGATCATCCAATTGTCAACCAGTGGTTCTCCAATTATTATCAAACTATGAATAACCAGTCACGATTGACCAAGTATTGACGCACAGGAACCACCATTTCCTATTACGAATCACTATTCTCCAATTATTACCCTACTATTGACCCACACCCATAGTTTCCAAGTATTAAGCACCATTCACCAATAATCATCCTTACCAATCAGTATCACTCTTGGTTGATTACTGACTACTATGACATACTATAACCATTCATCATTCACCAAGAATCATCAATCATTAACTTCATTAACCATTCATCCCCAATTCACTAGCAGCAGCACTTCCAAGGATTTCTCCTACCACGACAAACGACATTCGCCACGGTACCAGTGCCACATCCACTTCTCCAAAGAAGGCTGCACCCCACCAGCCCATCTCATGGTCTAAGCGCCAACGGTCCTTTCGTCGCCCGTGGGGAAATTATATGGGAGATCCAGCGGATGAATGGTGGTGAATGGTGAAGGTGGGTCCTTAAATCACCTGATATGAGTCATTTATAGTGATAAACCAACCATTTGGCGGGGTTCCTTGTCTTGAGAAACCGCCAGGTTGTGAATGATTCATCGATGACAATGGTCAATAGTTGCTTCAGTTGCAGAATTGCGGCTGGGATAAATGCGGTTGAGAATTGGATAATCATGGTCGATTAATGCTTGAAACATGGCTGAGGATGCTTAGTCATGGCAAAGAATAGTGGTTCATTGTGCTTGAGCAATCACTGGCCAACTATAGATGGATTGAGCACTCAATAGATCGTGGATGATCAAAACGTGGTCAATGACTGGCCAAAAAGGCCGTTAACGGTTGATAGCTCGCCCACTAGCTCACATCGACGCGACAAACTCACCAGCCTAAGGCTGTGGTTTGCCAAAGCGATTGGCGTTTAAATTCACCTTGGTCTAAGTGCGAGTCCGTTTCTTTTTGAATCCTTCTATATCCTTTTGTGAGATGATTTGGTTACTTTATGATTAGAATTTGGTCTGCCGAAATATGCTTCCCGTGACTTTCCAATTTCAGCAGAATAAAAGACTTCAGGTCCGACGACCTCACAAGTGATCCAATGAGTGGCTCCAAAGCCATTCCAAGTGATCATTCGGCTTCTCGTCAGTTCTTTGCTCTTCTTTGTTCCTTACGTTGTAGTATCGCTTTTTGCCATGGACTTCAAAGCAAACCTGCCACCATTGGTAATGCGTTGCCCATCTCCTTGCGGGGATCAACTTGGTAGCCCAACTTCTGAAAGAGCTCAGGATACCTAGGCAGCGGTCAACCGGGTTCAACAGTGTTCAGCAAGGTTCAACATGGCTCCCTATCATCAACCATTGTTGACTGGTAACCAGTGAAAGTCGCATCAAGATATAGTAGCCGGTCATGAGTATAGGACCGCCTTTGACCGGTAGGTGTCATCACCCAGCATTGACAGCTTATCAAATATGATGTGCCGGCCCTGGCAACAATACCGGCCATTGTTGACCATTATCACTCGTTACTAACACGAAAGCCTACGACTGATCATAGTAAATCAGATTGCCCATGAAGAACCATTTAAGTATCGAAATGGATCATGAACAACTTTGGGAATAAGTCACTCAACAATGTTGAGCCATTGCAATCGAACAACAACCAAGACCATGAACCGTTTGCTTGTCATTAACCATGATGGACCATTATCAGCCATTTTGAACCAGTGTTTGCATGGTGGACAATTCGCAACAAGGACAGTTCTCGACTATCAACGATTTTGACTCTAAAGAACACTAAGGGAAATTCTCACGTATGACTCATGAGATCCCATGAGTAACCATTGCTTTTCATATAAAAAATAAAACCACGCCTGGTCCCTGCTAAGGCCATGATTTTTGCATAGATTGGGCTGTAATCGGTTGGTGCTATCAAGCATCACCACTACCGATGGTCATTTGTTTTCGCTAGGCCAACATCATGCTAAGTGATGTTACTAACGAATACGAGTCATGTTGACCATCATGAACCATGGATGGTCACAAACAAAGCATCATTCACCTTTGACCATGCTACTAAGCCATGTGGCTAACCAAACAAGTCCTATCTTTGATGGGGAACCATTGGAACCTTGTCTGGTCGGCATGGCTGCTGCGAGCTGAAGCAATTACCACGCTTTGGTTCAGCAAGTCATTTTCTAGCAAGCATCTGTATATCTATATATACATGTACATATAATATGTTTGCTTGTGTATAGCTATGTCTATATTGATATCCATATATGTATGCGTATATGTATATATCTATATATATATATATGTGTGTGTGCACATAGCATCTGTAGATGCGTATATCTGTATATACAAAGTTGCATATATTGTAGAATATGTTAAGAATCTTAGAACCCATTCTTGACCAGCGACTTGGAGAAAGCAATCAAACATTGTGGACAATAATGGAAACAAACATGGGCAAAATCCCATGCAGCAATTATTGATGATACCCCCAAGTCACAAACATGACAGTTGTAAATACCAGCCCGGGACCAAAATAAGGTCCCGACATAAATATGTAAGCCCACAAAGGGGCCATGAAACACAGAGATGGACTGTCTCTTGAGGTGCCACCTTGCAAGATCCCAAGCCAAGCACAAAAGTATCGATTCGGCCATTTCTCCAAGGGGATGCCGTTCCCACAGTTCCTATCTACAGAGTTCGGTTGGGTGACCTCCGATGGGTCAAGTTGAAGGTCAACACGCTCGACAGGAGTGCTCTTAACCATGAAGTAGAGATCAGCCATTTTTACCTCCAGCAGCGATTTTCTCCAGCAGCTCTGCACTGGTGATAGAAAAAAACATGATAACAAGCCATACGTGTCATGATCACAAGGTGATCAAACCCATCGTAGGGATCCTGATCATCGCCACGGTACCACTGGCTCTCGGCCCAGGCCATTCGATTGGTGGCCACCACACACTTGGACTTGCCTGGGTCCAGGACACGCTCTGGGCAGATTTCTCGTCGGCTTTGCGCTGCTGTGTCTTGCGCTCTTTCTTGCTGGCTTTACTTGCTTGGGGTGTCAATTTGGCATTAATCATACCGTCCTATATCTACATATTCTGAATGCTGGAACTTTAGACTGGCTTCTGGCAGCTGAGTGAAATCAAATGCAAAGTTCAGGCGCAAATGTTGCAGCGAGAAAGGATCTCAAGGACACACAGATTGCAAAATCAGCCGTTTCAAGCACCCATTCGAAGGTGCAACGGCATCAAAGTCAGGGCTAAAGCCCGGGGTCCACCTCTCCGCAAGCCCACACACACCCGGTTGGTGAGACCGCCTGTGGAGCCACTGGTGAAGATGTAGGACAACACGTGGTCCGTGGTGGTGACCACGTCCTGGAGGCAGGTCCACAACTATGATGGCCAGGTGAAGGTGGTCCTGTTCATAGCCTCATGATGTATAAAGACCGGCTACTCTAACCTGAACCTAGCCATAATGATGAAAACTATGGCTACAAATGGGTGAACACACAGAATGTCAATACCGGTTGCTGATCTCGGGTAATGTTTAATCACCGAATTCGCAGGCACTAAGCGTTTATGGACCCCAGGTGTCAGAGATTTGCATAGTTAAGTAGGGACCAATACAGAAATGGGGTTCTTCCCACCGGTTGGATAGCTTCATGTGAGCACTGAACCATTGCCTTCTTCCCATGACTGGTGCTTCACAGCTTGGCATAGATTTTCCTAGCCCAGGCTCTGACACTCAGATCAAACCACCAATGATCAAGGTCGTATTCCAAGGTTTCTGCCCAAGCACTGATTGTTGCCCACGCATAGTTTCTGACCCATCTTGGAGGGGATCGATCAACCACATCGACCTCGAAATTTCTAAAGCCTATGACATTTGTTGGTGAAATTTCAGGCAGGTATATGACTAAGCCACCACCAGCCGTAATTTTCGAGATCCGTACGAAGAATCCACCATGGCACCATGGGTTTCGACATAGATCGCTGGTGACTTGCCATCAAATTCATCAGATGTTAAGCTTCACAGCTGGAGATCCACGACCCACGCCTCATAATCCTCGACCATGGTCTCACCGTTCAACAGGTCAGATGCTGAGACCACCTGCGGTGACTTCTGCTGGTGGGCGATCCCGGCATCCCCATGTGACATGTGACAGTTGTTAGGTTTCAACGATGTCCTTCCAGCTGTTAATCCCCCGGCATCACGATGAGTCCTCGTGACTTAGAACTAGTTGGAGGAGTTTTATTATTCCCATAACTATCACTGTTTCTCACTGTTTCTATGAGTCCGGGCACCTCGGTCAAAGACAGAAGCACACGGCTTTGCCGCCCCCTTCACAACCCTACTGGAGGCTGCGTAGAGCACCCACGGTATGGTACACTGGCTGCCACTGGGAGAGCCACTCATCAGCAGTCTGAATCACCTCTGGTGCCTCAACAGCACTACTGA
This sequence comes from Symbiodinium kawagutii, assembly GCA_009767595.1. Lineage (NCBI taxonomy): Eukaryota > Dinophyceae > Suessiales > Symbiodiniaceae > Symbiodinium > Symbiodinium kawagutii. The sequence continues at coordinate 77,738 of VSDK01005249.1, read as the reverse complement.
TGTGAAGAGCGACAAGAAGGCCAAGTCCCAAACCGGCTCTCCAGTTCCGAATCATCGATGGTCAATCTGCCCATGTATCTGCTACCAGGACCATTATCTAAGCAAAATGATACCAAATGTCAATGAAATGTCAATGATTTATAATGTAAATGTCAATGGTACCAAATTTCGTCATCGCGCACTTCCAGTGCGGACCATTGGCTGCTGGAAATCAACTCTTCTGGCATTGGTGTTATCCACACTTTCTTAAGCCATCAATTGCACACATGAACACATATGGCTGACAAACAATGGATACTTTCAACCATCATCATTGAGATGGACAGAAAACCCACATGATTAGATAGGTCAACCAATCCACGATGGGCAACAAGTGTTAAGTGGACAAAGCAAGTCATCACGGTTCGCAATGGCAAAATCTCAACGATCCCAACAGCAAGTGAACAGCAAGCAGGATGGTGCTGCTGTTCGCCCATCAACCGCTCGAGAGTCTGTTACTTCACATGTTGACTATTCTGCTCGTCCTTGCGTGTCAGCAGCCAGGAGTTATGCACTTGGGCTTTTACGAGAAAAGCAATGCGAGCAGCGATGAAAATCTATCATCACCTTACAATGGTTGGTTGGGAGGGTATTTGAATGAGTTTTGACAAACCTTATTCAGCGGGCAGTACAATCTACTGTACTCAACACTTGGACAAACTCGTCTGCCATGATCACTTGTACATGGCCATTTCTTGGATCCGCTACGTATGGTCTTGCTCCCACCATGGAAAAAACAGGAGCAGAAAATGATAGAAGGTGAAAACCATCAGTGGGGTGGAATCTCCAAAAAACTTCCAACATAACATATCATGACCATCTTCTGGGCAAACAAAAATCAGGATACTTGACTGTCGACCGACTAGACCTACGATCCTTCTTGCAAAAATTAACCCAGCTTTGCAACCCAACAGCAGCAACTTTGGGAACCAAGGTTCCAAGGTTCCCGGAACCCATGTCCGCCGAGAATTTTCTCGGAAGATGGTTGTACCCCCCCTGCTTCTAGAGATTGAAACCCAAAAGCTTCCTGCTATTGGATCAATGCATCCATGAATACCCAGGCTGTTTCAAAAGAAAAGTTCATGCTTTGGGTTAACCATGGTCACTACTCAATGAATAACTTCTATTCAAAGGAAAAGTTCATGCTTTTTTGGCCAACTTTCCTTTGAAAAGACTCACATTTTTGGGGAAGCAATGCCCATGGCACATCCTTTCGAGCCTGGAGCACCGGACGGAAGTTCTTCAGTTCCATCGTCAGGTTCTGCGCATGCGGCGTATCCGTGACCACGGCTGCCACAGGTTCGAAGAGCATCATCGCATCCTTGGACCAGCACAGGCTCTCGGAAATGAAAGATCTATCGAAAATGCTGAGTTTGGCAGACCGAGAGCTTTTTTAGAGACCTCTATGCCACCAAAAGACGAAAGTCAGGAAGCGGTCCGAGTCATCAACTTTGCGAACAACGATGTGGAGAGGCCAGGTGTATTGGTGTTTTCGATCGAGTGAATCTCCAAGTCTAAGTCATGGTTCTGCTGATGGTTTGCAACCATTATTCGCCGTGATTTCCCGTGATTATCCTTTTGAACAACTGGTATAACTAACCTTTTGAATGTTACAAAAGGTTTGTAACAAAGGTTTGAGTTGCTCCGGCTTTCTTGGTTCAAATATCCATTCTCAACCTTTTTAACAAACCCGGAGCATGTACCCACCCCCGTCCTCATACCGTGACAAGAGTTGGCTCCTGGCGCGACCAACAATAGCTGTCACAAAGAAAGTTGAGCAACTTACCACTATTGTCAAACCATTAACTAGTACTACAGCAAAGTGTATTAGTAACCATAACTTGTTTGTCAAACCATTATGATTTCATGATCATAATTTCCAACAAACGTGATTTCATTAGTCATGACTACTGAATTATATGATGATTAACCATGGCGATAAACCAAGTTGCTTCCATCCAGCATGAGTCATGGTGTAATGAGTTGAATGGAAGTCAGTGCACAGGATTTCTTCACCAGGTGTGCAGGAACACCTTCTTCCTACTATCGTTGACCATGTTCCATCCACTCGCTTCTTTCTACCCACGCTCTCTGTCTGGGTCAGCTGTACAAACACATGGCTCAAATTGCAGTAGCATTTCAAACACCTTCTTGCTTCACAGGCCCCCGCTGAAATCTTAAATGGCTGGTTCACCCCACGCAGCCATGCAGAGAGAATACCCTTACGGCCGAAAGTGTCGAAATTTCCAACAACATCCTGCACCACTTAGCTTCATCAAGCAACCCTTAGATGACCGTTTGCCCACAGCTCACTACCCACATGACTCGTCCTGTTGTTGTGGCTGATGCTCAGGGGCAGCAAAGGAAAGCCCTGGCGTAAGATGCCCAGGATGATGATCACACTCTCCAGGTTGTGGGGCAGCATAGTCACCTCAGTTGCCACAGGGTGCTTTTTTTGTCGGTTATGGCTTGGTGGTGCCTCGCCTGGGCTGACCATTCCCATTTGACCCAAAGATCTGTGGGTCAGATGATGAATCTTCCCAGGAAAGATCGAAAATCCAGCGAAGTGGCGAACTGTTCACCCACTCCAAAGGTGCTCAAATGTCAAACGGGACCACCACCATCCAAACACCCGTGGTTGATGAATGGCGATTGTCAATACACCGAGGTTCAGAATGGTTGGGCAATAGTGGTTGATAATGGCTGAGACCCGCTGGATTGTTGTTGTGGATAATAACGGCTCATGATTGCCGACAACCAAACATAGTTGCTACATATTTGCCGGTCATTCTCAAGAAAAATACTGATAGTTAGAACGTAGCTAGTATAAAACTGACAGCGGCTGTTCTCACAGAAAATGTCCATGGCTTGTCAGTCAAAGTTATCATCTCCAATCAGAATCCAACCATCCAGGGACAAGGTCAGTGTTTATACAGGTGGTGGATATTATGGACAGTTTATAACTTGTCTCTTCTTACAGCTTGTAATGGACTTAATGATAAACAGATACAGGAGGATAGACTTTTGCAGGAGGACAGACCTATTAATTTGGCGGGACTTCTATACACTTCTTACACTCAGTGTCTATCCTCCTGCATCACAATACCATCAAATTAACCTCCTTATTGATGATTCGTAGCCACAATCAACCCCAAGCAGGGTCACCCCGGGTAGACTTCTTCGCCAGGCAGCCATGGGTGCAGGTGCTTCCGCGGCCTTACCATCAACACGATAGGCTGAGTGCGGAGTGCCTGGCACCGCGGCTTGGGGGCTACAACAGCTGAAAAACTTGATGGTTTCCTGATTTACCGGCTTCAAACAACGTGCTGATGTTTACCAGGTTTGCTGATTTCGCGAAGAAAAAAGGTGGTATGTGTCCAGCAACATCCTGATTTTTTACATGGTGGTTTCTCAAGTCACAGCGGAGTCCCCAAATCATCTAATAGAAAGCATTGATAGAAATAAAGCAACTATTTTGGGGGTTCCCCATTTTCAGAAGCACCCATATTGAGTCCTATCTATTGGTTCAGAATGGTGATCCGTCCAGCAACATCAGGAACTACTGCCCCGAAGAAATTGGTTTGGACGTGCCATCAAGCACTATCAATTCATAGTGGCTCACGTCCAAATGTGTCTGAAGGAAACCAGGCCCAGCTTCACCATAAATGCCTTGCGGTTTACCGCAAATATGACTGCTTTATTGATATGGGATCTACCACTTGTCAGGATTCCTGTGACATTTTGGATCTTCAAATGTAAGCTTCGCCTGCAACTGGCTGCGTTTTTCTACTCACTACTTTTGGAGTTCTTGAAACACACGAGTGGACGACACAACCCCACAAACAAGGAGGTGCGCCTCCACTCAAACACCTGGCGCCCCTTCTGGACAAGATATCATACCACATGACCCACAGTTCACGACCAACAAGTCTCATTGGAGGCCATGTCTTGTCAAAAACTGCTGACCCGGCCGCTTCCAACTGCTCAGCCGCTTGCCCCAACCTGTGAGGCCCAATTTCTTCAATGATTTTGCCACCACCTGTGCTGAGACTTGGGTCCTGAGGGTTGGGTCCCAGTTCACCCCCGGTGGCTACACAAATGAATTGAACATGAGCGTTGCAGGCTTTAGTGTTTACGAAGAGGGGATTGTGTGATGATGTGATCAAGGATCAAAAGAGAAGGAAAAAGGGCTGAACTTTTCATCATAAACATTTGGCACCTATGAAAACACATGATGTGTACATATCTCATACTCTCTTTGTACAGTGCATGTGTCTTGTCCAGAGTCTATCTGGCCCCCAAGTCCGAAGTGAGTCTCCAAAGGTAAGATTCAAAACTGCACAAGTGGATGTTGCAAAAATCCAATTACTAGCCATGAAAAGAACAATCATTAGCCATTATCAACTATAAAAAAGACCAGATGCACCCGCGATATATGAGCTTCCACAGCAAACACAGATCCAACTACGACTTCAACGCAACTGTTTGGGAAGACATGCATTTCTTCATCATTTCTTTGTAGAAACAAAGAAACTTCTGAAGTGGGTGCATCCCCCATGCCGCAGCGTAGTATTCTGTCTAAACCATGGCAAACCGTATGCCCCCAACATTGATCATCTTTGGCAAAGCCGTTTTCATCAACATAGGATATCACAATCCACCAGGAAACAGGTATTGGTAATAGCTGGTGTCTAACCATGGTTCTGGTGTCTAACCATAGTTCTGGGGACCAGGGTTACTTAGAATGACTACTATGACACCCCGGTGACCCAACTTACCCTCCAAAGAACGACCCATCAACCCGCCACCAACAGCACCCGCTCACCTTGGAGGCACGAGCGAGTTCTGCCCACGTGATCTCCCTGTTGCGCACTGCGGGTCACTGGCACTGCAGGCACTGGAGCTACACCCGTGAGCCCCTCCATCCGCAGCGTCAGACACACAGTGACGCACAAAAAACGATGTGAAGCAACAATTTGTCCTGTAAATAGCAGGATAATATAGTGAATAAGCAAAAAGCAATAAGCAAATTCAGATTCCACAGGACAACAACTTCCATACCGCAAAAAAACCCGGCACACCTACGTTCGAGAGACACAAAAACGGCTGTGTATTCGGAACAAATCAACCAGCTCAAGAGGGAAGTCATCTAAGTAGATGGACTTCAACCTGCTCTGAATGTAACAAGGACCCTTGACACGCATCTTCATGGTAGGCGCAGCTAGAAGCCATCCCAGGATATGGAAACTTAGGCAAGTCCCAGTACACCGAAACGAATGACTCTGGGAATGCGATGAGTTACCCACTTTGGAGCGCCATCAGTTGGTCTTTGGGACAGGATGAAGCCAACTTTATCCTGAAATTAAAATAAGGCCGTGACAAGCTCCTGGAACCTTCATGGAACCACTGGTTTTTGTTTTTTCAAGAAGGCAGAACCCGAAGTATGGAAACGACTAGACCTTTGCCATCCACACAAATGGTGGATGCATGTTGGCGCTAAAGCTAGATCCGTTTGAATGACAAAAAAGGTCTGACCATAAGTTGGGTAGACCCAATTTGCACTCAATTCAAAGACATGCTCAACTTGTTGGGCGAAACACTGGACAGTCCCACTGGACAGTTGGGAAATTCAAGGAATTATAGTGTGCATGTATATTTACATATATATGTATGTATATATATATATGTATATATATATATATATGTATATATATATGTATATATATATATGTTCTTCGGCATACCTGCATTCTCGGATAGGGAAATGCTGCTGTTTACTCCGGTCTTGCGACACCGTGTAGTCGGAAATATGTTGGGTGCTCCACACGGAAGGACACTGCTATCCCAAGGAGTGGCAACAGTTGAGCCGCTTGTTACAGCCATTCTACTGCTTGGTTGTTTGGTTCCCTGGCTGCCTGGGTACTTTCATGACGTCCACGCATTTTGCTGGGTATCACCCCCCCGAGACTCGACACGTATTGACTATCAGTGACCATTGTTGCGAATCATCAAGAATTGTTAACCAGTAAACAATATGAACTACTGTGAGTCGCTGTTGGGTACTGTGAACCACCACTGCCCGTTTTGGATCTTGTTCACTACCATCAAACATTGTCAACCATCAGTAGCCACCATTAACCAACAATGACGATAAACAGCCATACTCAACCATTCATCAACCATTAACAACCATTAACAACCATTATCAACGCAACCCTTGACAAAACTTGTTTACAGCAAGTATCAACCCATATTGACCAACAACGAACATGAACCAGTGAATAACATGATCGACCAGTACCATATGATTGACTGACCACAAACAACTCAAATCATCCAGCGACCAACATGACCAGCTGTAGCCAATGACCAACCAGCTGTAGCCAACCCCAAACAGACCCCAAACGACGACCTGGTCTCATCGGTGATCGCCAGACAATCTCCAAGGCCACTCCCTGGCGCCAGCCACTACGACTGGCCGGCAGCTGGGGTGGAACCGCGTCGATGGGTGAACGAACCCCCCAGGAGACACACCCAGGCCCATGACTATGGTGAATGCAACCAGCCAGCAGAGATGCACATCCTCAGTGCAAGCATTGGTTGCCGGGTTCATGAGTTTTTGTGGAAGCCAAGTGCTCAACAGATCTGATCTTGGACCTTACGGAGTTTTGCCCAACCGACGAGCTGGAATGAAGCCGCCAAACCTTCATGTGCACACGCAGTGATACCTGTAGAGAAATCCCAAAATACACAGAATATTAATGAAATGTAGGTATAGACTGTACAAAAGTGCATTTGAGTATTTTGTCAATGTACTACTAGATGTACACATGTCGATACAGTCGATACATGTTTGACGGATCCACACCCAAAGAAAACATGATTGGAAGCTGGTTAACCAGCGCTTCTGGATGGACTGCAGACACAAACAAAGATGGCCGATGCTGATACACTCTGGTAATCTAACATACTAGTAGCAATGGATCAATTATTCATGGTTTTCCATAGTTTCTCTACAAACTATGCTGATTTCCAGTGTACTGATGAAGAAAATCGTACTCGTGGAGTCGCTCAGCTAGATTTCCGGGACTTGATCAACGAACACGCGGGAGTCTTCGCCAACAGAAGTCACAAGTAGCATCCCTAAATCGTTGCTGTTTCAGCTTGGGCAAAAAGTCCTGACCAAAAGGAACAGTGGTCAGTAGTTTCGCAGCCCTCGCAAGAAAGGAATTCACGTCGTGGAAAGAAGGACTGAAAGATCAAAGGCATTCATTTTGTATGAAAGATTGATGATGAGAAGTTTAGATTCCTGTTACCCACGACTATGCCATGCAGTGTTTCACTGGGCCTAGGCTTACAGTAAGTCCGCGATGGGCTGGTGGCTCCAACAAATCCATTGACAACCAACTGATGGGTTCTGGTTGATAAAGCAACAAGGTGCTGTCGCTCGCTTACTCCAATCATGCTGTCGGCTGTCGTAGCTTTCTGTAATTCACCTGCATCAATCGCAACCTATCATGTGTCATCACGAACACCGTTACAATCAGAAACATTGCTTCTTAAGCCTCATTTTCGCCGTATTCACCTTTACAACTGATTACAACCAATATAGACCAACTTAAACCAATTATAAACCAATTTCAACCTGTATAAACCCCACATTTCCCCCATTCCTTCGGGCCTCCCCGTGGCCGGGCCCCGGTAGTGGAACCCACCCCCCCTCTGCCCGTTGCCGCTGGCGCCTGCAATTTCATCCACCCTGCGGGGCCAGCTCCAAAGCTTAGCACCTGGCGCCCAGCTTGCCCAACAAGAGATGACCTAACCATGGAAAACCATGATGAATTAATGACTAATGATGACTAATGCTACTAACCATGATAATGATGGTTAATGGTGAATTAATGATTAATGGTGAATGATTAATGATTCATGTTAGCTAATGATAAATGGTTCAAAATTCAGAGTTGATTAATGGTGAATGATTAATGATGAATGATTCATGATGTGATTAATGATTTAGTGATGGCTAATGATTAATGGTTAATGATTAATGATTGTCCATGAATGTGATTAGTAATGATGGCTAATGATACTGACCATGATAGTGATGGTTAATGGTTATGTGATTAATGATTTAATGATAGCTAATGATAAATGGTTCAAAATTCAGAGTTGATGATAGTTAACAAGACCTTCGCTAGATGAGTAATGATGTGATTAATGATTTAATGATGGCTAATGATTAATGGTGAATGATTAATGATTGTCCATGAATGTGGTTAGTAATGATGGCTAATGATACTGACCATGATAGTGATGGTTAATGGTTATGTGATTAATGATTCATGTTAGCTAATGATCAATGGTTCAAAATTCAGAGTTGATTAATGGTGAATGATTAATGATGAATGATTAATGATGTGATTAATGATTTAATGATGGCTAATGATTGATGGTGAATGATTAATGATTGTCCATGAATGTGATTGTTAATGATGGCTAATGATACTAACGATGATAATGATGGTTAATGGTTATGTGATTAATGATTTAATGATAGCTAATGATAAATGGTTCATGATTCATAGTTAATGATAGTTGACAAAACCTTGGCTAGATGACTAATGGTGAATGATAGTGAATTTTGGTTAATATTGATGGTTGATGTATGAATGATGGTTATGTGATTGTCCATTAATGATACTACCCATGGAAAGCCAATGACTAGTAACCGCTAATGGTTAATGTAGCTAATGATTAATGATTCATGGTGAATGATGGCATGAATTAATGGTTAGTGATCACATTTAGCCATCATTAACCATTATCAAACCATGGATGATCTAGCCATGATTAGGTGACTAACGACTACTGGTTAATGAAGGCTTATGATTAATGGTGAATGATGGTTTGTGATGATGAATTGACAATGATAGCCAAACATGAATGGTTAAATAAATGATAGCTAATATTGTTATTAATCATTGGTTAATCATGGTTGGGTCACTAACCGTTCAAAATTATAATCTATGGTAATGATGATTAGTTGAATAGCCAGTAAGTGATGGTCATGGTTGGTGATGGTTCGTGATGATCAATGATAGTGATGAATCAGTCATTGATGATGATTGATGATAATGGTTAGTGATAATTAGTGACTCACCATGGTTGCTCATCTAAGCATAATGATGTGATGGGTGATCATCTAACCACAACCAATAGCCATTAACAAGAGGGCAAGGTAATGCCGATTAGTCATTGTAAGTGATGGTCAATGACGATGATGAGCGTGATTAGTGAAACCATTCAGACCTACATTACAACAATTGGTGTCACCAGCCCGAGTCAAATAGATATATAACAGCGATGAATATCCGATACGGTTGGTTGGTTCTTGGTGAGATCCTACAAGGCATGGGCATTGCTAACCACGGGGAAACTCCCTAAGTTTATGGGGGGGTGTGATAGCCAAAAATAGGAGTATCACAAACAGGTAAACGCCCAACAACAGCTTCACTAGATTGATCATTCAGAGTGATATCCAACAAGAATAATACTGACATATAAGCATGTTGAGTGTCTTCCTTTAGTTTCAAAACAAATGATCCAACAGCAATGATAGTGTTTTTAAAAGAGTATATCCATAACATGTAACATGGTCCCCACCCATGATTATTGATGGTTATGGGCTCGGTATACTAGTTGACAGGTGTTGATAGCAAATCAACAATGCTTACAGTACTGCTCATGGTTGTAAAACGATATGCTGGTCACGTCCCTCCGCATTGCGAGGCTTGTCAACAGCAACAGCCACAGTCGCACAAACACAAACGAACCAGCTGGTTTTCCGCCAGGTTCAGCCAGGTTCTGGTACCCGGGTACCCCTAGAAGCTGGTCGTGATGAAGCCATGCGGACGAGCCCTAGGACACACGGCGACCTGGATATCGACTTGGCTGTTCTTGGTAGATCCCACCCCTGGCATTGATTGTCGCCACCCTGGTGAAGCGAATCATCACAATTATCAATTCACCATCATCAAGCATCAATTCACCATTATGTAACCAACACTATCCACCAGATCAACCCACTTCTTTGCTAGTGGATTACGATCGGCTTCAGTGGGAAGCAAATTTAAGGCTTGGTGAATCGTTGAACATCATACAATCTACCTTCGTTGTGAATGACATTTCACCTTCCTAAAAAATGCTGGAATCTACCAACACTAGCCTTCATTCTAGTAAACCTTCTGGTGATGCCGTACTGTTCTGCTACGTCCGAATGAGCTGACACAGGATCGTTTTCGCCAACCCCATGTCCGCTCTGACGCTGGGTCCCCGGGCTCTCGTTTTCCATGCGGAGCTTCTTCCTTGGCGGCTCGTTCTCCGGGGGAGGCGTGGTATGGCTGGGCCTGGACAGCCTCGCGCACGAAGTCAATCACAACTGGGGCCCAAAACTGCGGGTGGAAGGAATTTTGTGAGCTGCGCTTGATGATTCATGGTAGAGACGACCTGATAGAATCATAATTGGAGCTTCAAGCAATTCGTGACCAGCGAATCTTTTCACTTGGAAACCACTTCCATTTCAGGGTGATTGATAGCTGCTTCTTGGCTATGCTCGTGATCGATTTCAGAGATTCCGAGTCCCAACCCAATCTACGTGCAGTTTCTCGGAAACAAATGAGACCTTCAAGCAGTCAACAGTGACTGTTCCGAAGCCCTACTGAAAAGCATTATCAGGTATCCCAAAACGGAGGTTCTGCACAGCCTTGGCATCCACAACTTCCCAAGGCCCCCTGCGGCCCTGCCCCTCTCCCGCTTCAACGCAGCGCATCTTTTTCACTCGAAACTTCGGACCCCTTCAGGGGGCCTGGTCTGGCTCAGCCATCACGTGCTACACAGATCTACCAATATATTGCACCAAGACATATGCAGGCGAATATACGAAATGTACATGATATGCCCATACCTAAAGATATGAATGATACTAATACATAGTCTTGTTTCTATTCCATGGCTCTAATGCATACATACATACATATAAATCGCGTATGTCTCTACATGGGTTGGATTCAAAACACTATGAACATGTATGAACACCTCGTCAAGCTGAGGCTCATCAAAGGGAGCTCACTTCCAGGTTCTGCCTTGGTCCAAGAATGGTACCCCAAAGTTGGTGGAACTTCTCAACCTGTTGAGATAAAAGTTGGAGTTGGAGGTTGGAGATGAAAGAATGATGATTCTTTTGGGGTCCTGCACAAGGCCAGCATCTAACAAAGCCATGTAGCTGCTACCGTTGGCAATGGCTCCCCTCGTTGCTTGTATGCCCCGATATTGTCGGTTGGTCATTCCCAAATCATGACCGCTTAGTGTTGCTGGTGATTATCAACCAGCAGGAGCCACCAACCATTGGTTCACAAAGCATTCATTAACCACTGTTGGCCATTCATTTCCACAGTTACGTGGGGACCCTTATTGCTTTTGGGATATGTACAGTAAATTTTGTCCCTATGGTTGAATTACATTCCAAATGTTGGGAGCTACCCTCACTGTTGGTTGATCATAGTCTGATAAACTAGAATTTGGTTAGAACCCTCCTGGTAGCTCCCAAGCTCCCCGTTTAAAGGCCCTTTCAAGCGCCAGAACGGGATAGCCAAACCGCTCCAAACTGCTCCCTGCACCAGCCAGGATAGTTGGTTGCTGAGGCCGCAAATCGCCCTGCCTCATCGGCGAACCAAATGTTGGACTTATTGGCAAGTTCCAGCCGCAACACAGGGGCCTGTCAGCAGCTCATTGAGTGGCCTAGTTGACTGCTTAAAGTAGCAAGAAGAATCTTTATCTACCTGTTATGAGCAGACATTTATAAATTGACTACCTGGGACGCTGTATCAAATACAAGGGCGCAACCAATCAGGTCCCTCTTTTGTACCCGTTTCAGGTTGCCAGTTTACAAACAACCAGAGTTTCAGCGGAAACCATCTTCATCACTTACCTGTACATGTCTTGTGAAAATTATTTTCATGTCTCTATATGTATATATATATATATTTATTTATTTATTTATTTATTTATTTATTTATTCATTCATTCATTCATTCATTCATTCATTCATTTATTTATTTATTTATTTACATATATAAATATATATATGTACATAGGTGCATATATTCAAGCAAATGCATTCACAGATATACCAACACTATGTACATTCGCAATCCCACTGATCCAACTGCGCGCAATTTCAAGTGGCATCCACTGTCGGCAGGAAATCATCCTATGGCACCTCTCATGTGGAACGTTAAGGATCCGAGTTTCTTGATATATGGCAGTGGGTCAAAACCCTGTACCCCTGGTTCCCCTATCATTAACCATGGTTTTACTAATTATTGTTGGTGAACTCATCCCCCATTATTCCTGGTTAATATTTTGACCCAGCTCGCCATATCTGCTTAATCATGGTTTTTCCCTCTTATTGCTGGTGATTATCTTATGGTTATTCCATATTGAAGACACATTCCCTATTATTGCTTAACCATTAACCATGGTTTTTCCCTATTACTGCTGGTGATTATCCCCCATTTTTGTTGGTCAATTCTGCTTCTGATAACGTCACTAATACCCGGGGGGGCACCATCTGGTCAGCACTGAGCAGCAGACTCACTCCCTCACTTCCAAGTACCAGATCCATCTCTTCCTGTGCGCTGGGACTGCTACTTCTGCCTTGCACTTGAATGCCAAATGCATCGAACACCGAAAAGTTGATGAAGTCCGGAGTTGGATTCCCGATTCCACATGCTGATCGGTACAAAACGATGATCTCAGGAGATGGTTGATCGGAAAAAACCATCTAATATTCGCCTTCCTTGATCTTACTTCTCCCGTGAAACTTGCTTCCACTGCGTGAGAACGCCAATCCCTCTTCGTTTCGCGAAGAGAAATCACCGGCAGCCGCTCGTAGTACAGCGGGGGGGCCCACCTCTTCCTCGTCCTCCGCCAAGAGCTCTTCCGGCGAAAGTTCCGCAAGGCGATCCGCACCGCCCGTCCTCAAAAAGGGCGATCTTCGTCAGTGGCGCTGTGGAAAACTTGTGATTCACCATGTTGCCGTCATCATTTTGCTTAGAAATCCATATCATTCTTATAAATTGATTTTTTTAACTATTGTTGTTTTTATTGTTGTTTTTATTGTTGTTTTTATTGTTGTTTTTCGTTGTTGATCATTCCGATTATTAATTACTATTATTGCTATCATTATTACTATTGTTGTTGCTAGTCCTCCGCATCACGAGCAGTAGCTGCCTGATTGTCCCAAAACCTGTTGCTTGCTTTGGCTCCACGTTCTTGTTGGTTCATTCGGGACCATTTTCAACAGCAAACTGAGCTGAACTCCCCACCCCAATGAACTACCAGTTGCTGGGTCCCCTAAACTCAGCAAAGAACCCTCTAAGAGCTTGCAAAAACCATCAGCGCTAGGCCCACCTCTCTGCTCGTTCACCGCTCAAACCAGAGATGATTGATGTTGTCTCCATGGTTGAATTATGGGACTGGTTGACAAGTGTCAATGATGGCTCAGAATGATTCCTGTTTAGCAATCGTTATTCCAACGGAGGCGCAGAAACACAACCTGCTTTTTTACTTGAGCAATCAAAAGGGCTTAGGTACACCCTCGATTTGTGTGTCATCCTTGCTAGGGAGCTATGCTCTTACCCAGCCTTTTTTGGAAAACATCTATCCACAAGCGCTCCCCTTGCACTCTTCGAGTGCAACGCCGTGGACTTGACACCTAGCCGCTCAAGCCCTCATTGATCATGTATTCGAAGTCGGCTTTCTCGTGTCGCGGAAGAAAAGAGTATACCCACGCCAATGTTGAGTGGCGTAGGGCATTCGCACTGCTCCTTTGCGAAGCCTGACCGCGATCACCTTGAGGTTGTCCTCCATAAACATGATGGACAATGAGCCACGTTGCCATTGGTCGCGATCAGGATTGGGAGCAGCACGATCAAAAAATCTCTTCCTCAGCTTGCGATGGATCACCCCCTGGATCTCAAAGCCCTCCTTTGTTTGTAAAGAAAACTCTCCATCAGCTCCGTCTTCGGGGCAGATCATAGTTCTCAACATCACGTGGTCCGGTAGGCAATTAACTGCCCATGGATCCCAGACCCCCCTCACCCTGAGCATCATTGTCTCCATCGCCTCATTGGGTAGTGAGGTGTAGATGATCTCCCTCTCGAACTCTGGCATACACAGATAGTAGGGCCTGGGCATCCACTGTGCAATCTGAACCAGGACTGCTTGATGGTCTGGTTCTTCTTGGGGCGTAGAGTAGGAATACTCTGACGACCTTCCATCCCGTGAGGACGGTTCTTCACCTGGTAGCGGAGCACCTCGATCTCTTGAGTCCCCCCGTTGTCCTTGTTCACAATGTCGAGCTTCCCGAAATTGAATTCTGTTACGATCATCCCTTGAAGAGGAACCCCCTCCATGAACAGTTGATTGAGATCCACTTCGTCGGTTCTTGGAGTTCTCTTCATTGTGGATTGACGTTTGAGAGGCAGTCTTCTCATCCGTTGGTGGCGGAGTGTTGCCCTCATTGGCAACTGGTAGCGGAGCGTTACCCTCCGTGGTAACTGGTAGAGGAGCGTTACCCTCCGTGGTAACTGGTAGAGGAGCGTCGCCGTCATTGGTGGCTGGTAGCGGAGCATTACCTTCACTGGTAACTGGTAGATGAGCACCGACACCCTTGGAAGTTGGTGATGGATCCTCTTCCTCACCACGATCATCGTTGCCCTTCACCTTCCGCTTGCGGATGCCTGAAGCCACCAATTCCCCGCCTTCTCGCTCACCCTTCTCCTCTTTTTCAATCTTCGTGCGGAACTCCCGAAGTTGTTCTTGATATCCCTCTGTTTGTTGGATGAGATGTAGCCGAGCGCGAAGATCCACTTGCTGCACGGTTTCTCTCGGTCCTTGCTCCACAACCACTCTTGGTTCTCCTTCTTCCGGAATGGCGTCGATCCTTTCCATGACCGACATCCTCCTTCTACTCTGTTCTTCTCCGCCCTTCTGTTCCTTGGCGGAACTCATAGCCCGTATTTTTGGTTCTCCTTGTACTCCAGTACTTCCAAAACCTCGTTGACCTCTTTGAGATTGGTTCAAGGTGCTGGTGGTCACCGCATGAACCGCCGCGATCCTTTCTATGATCACTTGAGCCACTCGATCCCCAGCACAGAACTGCACTCTCTCCGCACCGTTGTTGAATAACAAGACCTTGACCTCACCCCGGTAGTCTGAGTCAACCACTCCTCCCCCAATGGTGATTCCATGCCTCGTGGCTAAACCGCTTCTCCCTGCTAATCTGCCATAGGTGCCCTTGGGTAGTTGAAGGGAAATCCCAGTGCGAACTAGCCATCTTTCCCCTGGACCCAACTCGAAATCTTCGATGGTGGTGATATCATACCCCGCAGCCTCCTCTGTGGCCTTCACTGGAACCGACGCTTCGGGGTCTAGGAGTTGAACCTTCATTGTTTCGTGGCCACCCCAAAGGCATTCCCTCAGTTGGTTAGCCCCGTTCTTGGTCAGCTCCCAAATAGCCAAGATGGCCAGCACCAGCACCAGCCATCCATATCCATCGTCTTTTTCATCGAGCGCCGCATTCTTTGTGGCAGCCACCCCAGGTAGATGAGCAAGACTAGCACATAGGATCCCGATCACGGAGACGAACTTTTGCTGGAGCGCTACCAGGGACTCCTTCACCCCCAACTTGACACCCAAGGACCTTTCCTTGATCACCTCCTTGTTGTCCCGAACCATGCCTGCTCCTTGACAAAACCGTCGCAGAAGCACCGAGGATAGGTTCTTGGTGAGAGCGTCGGCCAGCAGGTAGATGCCCGGTCGGTGTGTCAATGAAGCTTCCCCTGTCTTCACCGCCTCGATCAAAGCATGTGACCGTAGACGAAGATGGCGTGTCCTCCATCCTCCCCCTTGACCACTTCCCAACACCAACGCCGCCCTATTGTCTCCCAGCAGCTCCAAACGTTCAGCCTTCTCCATGAGATCCACCAGGGATTTCACATTCCTCCCAAGCTGTAGACCCTCCACCATGGACACCAACTCACTTTCCGCCGTGGACAACGTTCTCAGAGCTTGTCTCTGTGTGTGCCAAAACACCACGGCTCCTCCATACAAGCACACAAACCCGGATATGTCTTTGCCTTCTTCCGGAGCATGCGACGAATCCGTGAGGACTTCAACCGTTCCTCTTCTCCTTGGTGTTCTCCTTCGGCACTCCTCCGGCTCGTTGTCCTCCTCCAACTCCCCGTACCTGAGAGTGAAGTCGACGGTGGCCTTCAAGTACTTCAACACCTCCACAGCGACCCTTGCCACCCACCTGGGATGTTTGGTTGCTTCTTGTGAAAGTCGATGAGCTGCGTAGTTGATGTCCGGACGTGTTCTCGTTGCCGCCCACAAGATCTCCCCCGCCAAGCACTGAGCGTAGCGGACTTCCTTCTTTTGAAGAGGTCCTTCGTCCTCCACCTCTTCCATCTTGATGGATGACACCCCCTCCTCAACCTGATGTCGAAGAAAGAGTTCACGAAGGTAGCTCTGTTGGTGAACATGGAGAGCTCCATCTTCACCCATCTCTATTTCCATGCCACAAAACTTCATGGCCTTGTTCCTCCCAGCCATTTCCAGGGCCGAGGTTTTCCACTGGGACTGTACTTGGGCAGCTGTGTGTTGGATTACCCCCTCCGGTCCCAGCAACAACAGGTCATCCACGTACACCGCCATGTACCCCTCGACTTCCTCTTTCAATCCATCAAACCCCACAATCTGCCATAAGTTCTGGTCCTTGAGGGGTTTCATCTTGTACTTCCTCTCACCCACCATCCATGACCAGGAGCTTATTGTGGAGTCTCGGTGTCCCGACCAATCCCTTGGAGCCGTGGTCAATCCATAGACCGCGCCTGTCACTTGTAGGGCTACTCCCCAGGGAATGATGCCGGCCTCCTGCATCAACCTCGGTGGCGACAGGATGATCAACTCATCCTGTGAAGTTGGAGCCAAAAGAAAGGCCGAGGTAATGTCGATTGACCCCGCACCCCAACCTCTCATCCCCGCGTGACGTAGTAGGACTCGAAGTTGGGTAGAGTCTAATCCCGAGGAATATAACTCTGAGGCCTCCCTCTCCGACATATGGTTTCCGCATGCCACCATCCTCGTCTTCCTCCTCCCCGTGTGTGCTTTCACTGTGTAAACACACTTCGATGGAATTCTCTCACACAGCCTTCCAGAACTGTGTGCCTCCTCCATCATTCTTGGTAGGTCTTGTTCACCCACTTCCTTAAGCGCTCCACTGTTGATGAGCTGCTGATATTCCTTCTGCATGGATTCCTTCCAATCCTTGAGGTTGTTCCTCACCTCTGAAAGTGCCACTGTTTTTGTTTGAAGTGGACCTTCCTCACCCGCCACCTCCTCACAGCTCTTCACATTCGCCTCTTGTTCTCTGAGGTCCTCCTGCTTGATCATCTCCCAGAGACCCTCATTCTCCGCGTTGATGGCCTTGAGTACTGCCCACTCCCCTTCTGAAGCTTCCCTGTTTTGATCCAAGGTTTTGAACTGCTCATTTCCCCAACTTTCGCCATTTCTCAAGCGAGCATGCCATTCTTCCTCGACTCCTTGTACCCCATCTGTTCTCCCACAATACCATGTAGTCGAACTCCTCAGGGATCTGGTAGCGGAGCTCGGTTCCTGGCCATCATCTTGAGGAACATTTTGTTGAGAAAGTTGAGAAAGACCCCCCCTTGCTCGTTGTGGAAATGGCGAACTCCATCAAGAGCCCGAAGTAGAGGTGGATGCTTTCCTGACACTCGATGACGAGGAACACCGGCAAGTGCATGAGGACCAGGTCCACCAGGATGTTCCTCCAGGTCTGGAATTGCTTCGGGTTCATCAGGGTGGTCCGATGGGAAAGGTTGAGGCTTCACAGCCCGAAAGAACTTCCCCTCCTCATCAACCAAATAGTGCCCCCCCGATGTGAGACTCATTGTTGGATCAGGACCTCTTACCCATGCTTTCTTCTTCTTCAGCCTCCAATGTCCTTGAAAATCCTCGTACTTCTTGGTTTCCACAAGGACCTCGGTGTTGAAGGCTAGCATCTTGGGTGTCTTGTACCCTAAGGCGGCCAATTGGTGACGGCCCCTTCTTTCCCCAACATGCCGGGCGATCAGTGGCCAGAGGTTGGTGCCCAGCCCCGTCGCTTTGAGCACGGTGTTGGCTGCTCTCTTTATGACGCCAACCTCTGCTTCGACACGTCCGTTACCCTGCCACTCGGACCCCGCTGTATAGGTCCGTGTGATGCCCCGATCCAATGCCCAAGACCTCATCAGTCTCCCCCCCAGCTCTCCTGCACGATCGGAGTGAACTCGTCGAAGAGGAAAACCTAGATAGGCGAGTCGTGCGGCCATCTTGGCCAATCCTGCCACCATACTGGCAGCACTTCGATTGGGGATGACCTCCGTCATGGTGTAGTTGCGGATAGTCACCTCCGGGTTTTCTTCAACTTCTTCCCTTTCCCACTTCTCCAACTCCTTCTTGTCCTCTTCACGAGGTTCCAAAGGTTGTGGTTCTTCACCGGGTTCTTCAGGAAGAAGCTGTTCTTCATCTCCATCTTCCAGGTGTACTCCTTCTTCACGAAGAGTTTGGCTCAGATCTGGGTCGTCGAGGTTAAGATCCTTGCCCTTCTTGGTGACAGGGACTGTGAAGACCCCGACAAGGATGTATCGGCCCACTCCCCCATCGATGTCCTCTCCAGGTGTAAAGGGGCCAGCTGCGTCTATCGAAAGGGTAAAGGTATCCGGGCGAGGGATTCGCCGATGCCCCCTCTGTTTGCCTGCTGCTCTTTGACAAATTCCACAGTCACGGGCAAACGGCATGTGATCGTTTTCTTTGTGTTGGGCCCATTGAGTTGCGCTCATCCTTCTTATCTCGGGCTGGTCAAGCTCCCCTTTGATGGCTTGGACGATCTCCTTTTTCAACCCCAATGGCCATGCTGCCCAAAGCTTGGACCTTCTGATCCTCTCCCCCAGGTCACCATCCTCAGGTTGTACTGGATCTCCACCCCCAGATTGACCATGAAGATGTCGTAGGAGGGACATGTTCGTTCCCAGGGTAGTGGGTTTTCTTTTGGTATGTCCCAACGTTCCCAGGTCCACCTTTACCTCCCACATCCCAAACTCAGCCTTGAAGTTGATCCACTCTGGCCACGCAAAGAACGATGCGTACTCGGTGTGGTCATTCTGGTGCTTCCACTCCTCTGGGTCTCGAGGGTTCTCCTTGAGGAACAAGACCTTTCGAGCAGGTCTCGTGTCTTGCGCCAGGGTGTGGAACCACAGCATCCTCAGCCAAAGGATTGCATCCCCCAAGCTTGTTCCAAAAGGTCAGGGGTGAGACTATGTAGTCCAAAACGTTCAGGGCCGTACCTTGACCTCAATGGTGGTGGTCCTGGTTGCCGATGCCGAAGCTTACTAACGGTACGGCATGGAGGTCCTCCAAGGACAGCATCAACGTTGCCGGACTCACATAGATCCGCAACATACGAAGCTACCCCATCTTGAAGAAGATCTTGTTGAGGATTCGCTTCTCTGTCAATTGACAGCACGGTGCGTCCTGTTTGGTTGAGTTCCTTGGCCCACCATCCCTGATCATCCCCGCTAAACAGGTGGAGAATTAGGCTCTTCGCTGTCCTATGTCTTCTTCTAACCCTTCGATTCCATGGCACACCATCTCCCTCCCACCTTCCACTCGGAATCACTCGAGCAGTGATCTCATCCGGGACCTCAGGGAACCTCTGCTTAAACTTCTGTAGCCAAGCCCATGTCCGTTTGTCCAGTGCTCCTTGATCTCCCAGTCGCAAAGCATTGATTCTCTCCTTGATGATCACTTCATTGATTTCCATCTCTTTGATGAGCTCCTCCGCAATCTCCTGGGACACCGTGGGGCAGTTGGTCTCCAGCTGCACGCTCACCTCGTTCCCCAGCTTGTCCTTGAGAGAGAATCCCTCCTGGGTCCATCTCACTTGGTACTCCATGGCTGCCAGCTTGCCTAGGGGTATGATTGTTTGAGTAGGGAAGTCTGTGATGAGGGTCCCGTTCTCCAGTTGACGTAGGGTTACCTCCCCAGCAGCCAATTCTACCCGAATAGGCACCGCACCCTCGAACTCCTCCTGGGTTTTGGCCTGCCTTAGGATGTGTGTTGCTCCCCCATCCAGAAGAGCTCTTCCTTCCCATCCCGGCTCCAATGCACACACCCTCGTCGCCTTCATCGAAGGTGCCCTCAAGCTCTTCAGTAACGAAGTCGTCTCCTGGAGCAGCTCCTGGATCCCATCCTTCTTGTTCTCTTCCCCTTTGGTCTGAGTTCCCAACACCTCGGATTTAACCACCTCCTCCACGGGTTTCTCGACTCCAGCCGCCTTTTTGTTGGCTGGTTGTCCACCCCCAGTCGGTTTTGGTCTCGAGGGTCCCGGTGGCGTCTCCTTCTTGACCGTCGGATTGTCCTTCACTGGACACTCAGACTTGACATGCTGAGTTGATCCGCATGTCCAACACCTCCCACTTTTTCCTTGGGTCCAGTCATGTCCGTAGGTGCACTGTTTTCCTTTCTTGCAACGCTGTGGTGAGTTGAAGAACTTGCATGGCACTTTCTCCCCCTGTTGACCCTCAGTGGTATTCGGCTTCACTGGTAGCGGAGCTGGTTGTCGATCACCGCCACCACCTTTACCTCCTGGTTGAAGTTGTCCACCTGGTTGACCCCCTCCTGGATCAGCATTGACCGCCTTCACCTTAGTCGGGTTGGTCGGCAACGTAGAGCCCCCATGGCACACTGCCTCCGTCTCGGCCAGAAGTACTTCCGAGAATTCTGTTACCCTTGGAAGAGTGGGAACTGTGTCCACCTGCAAAACCACCAGTTGACGAAGTAGGAGCGAGCGCTC
Organism: Symbiodinium kawagutii; assembly: GCA_009767595.1. Lineage (NCBI taxonomy): Eukaryota > Dinophyceae > Suessiales > Symbiodiniaceae > Symbiodinium > Symbiodinium kawagutii. Next base: position 56,722 of record VSDK01005249.1, on the reverse strand, counting down.
TGCCAACCCCCCAGGTTGATAGCGGGTGAGCACTCTGAACACTATCTGGGTACAGGAGATGGCCCTTCCCGCAATCAGCTCTGACCTCAATCCTTCTGGTAGTGCCTCCAACAAGAGCGACTGACCTCGTTGCTCCAGCCTGTTCCACGGGGCACGATTGAACTGGATGGGCGTCACCGGCTGGATCCTCAACCGAGCTAAGTGATCGCTCTGCAGCCACACCTGGTACTGCTCACCGGCAATCTGAAGGATAGTTTCCCACCAGGTGCATGAGCTGGGGCTGAGATCCTTCATCAGCGGAGTGATCTGCGTCAACCAGTCACCTGCCGTCAAAGGTCCAATCTCAGTTTCACTGAGATCAGTGAGTTGTGGCAACTTCACTGTTCGTATTGATTCTTGTTGAGTGAGTAAGGCCCCCAACCATCCTGGTACTTCGGGACCTCGTGGATATAGGGCTCCATGTCCAGCTGGATCACCGGGCCCACCTGGGCCTCCCGGCCCACCAGGACCTCCTGGTCCTCCGTTGGGTGGACCACCACCAGGATATCCACCTCCGCGGTTTCCTCCATTGGGATCACCTCTAAGACCAGGAGGGCCACTTCCATGAGGATCTCCCCCTGGATTGCCGCCTGGTTACCGCCTGGCCAGCCACCAGGAGGTCCGCCTGGATATCCTCCAGATCCATCACCTGGATGTCCTCCAGACCCTCCGCCTGGATAACCTCCTGATCCATTTCCCCCATAACCCCCCTTTCCTTGAGGTCCTGGAGGTCCTTGATTTGCCTGGTTTCCGTTGGGTTGTTGACCACCATTACCGTGACCCCCTGAGCTCCCCGCTTGTAGGCCATCTTGTCCCGGTGTCAACCCTGTTCCCATGTTCACTGCCGCATTGAGGACAGGAACCAACGTTGATGTACTCGTCGAAGGAATGCCCAACCCCGGTACTGGTAGCGGAGCTCCTCCCTGTGTCGCCGGAGTCATCACTGGCTCCACCTTGGTTCCTTGATGAGGATTCCCCTGGGTTAGTTCTCTACCCGGTACCCCCATCAACATAGTACCCGATGGGAAGCCATCTGGAGTTCCCAACATTGGAATCAGCGTGATTTATCCTGAACTCCCAACAGGCTCCGAATCCCACCCACAGCCGATCCCATCGCTGCAGAGAGACTTCCCTGGCCTTCCCACTGAGACCCAGAACCCATTCCTTGTAGAAGAGCAAGTCGATGAGCTTCTCGGTCATGTAGAGGATCTCCATGAACACCACCTCGCGATGGGGTCAATCCTTGACTTCCTGCCGTAGACGAAGTTCCCCCTAAGATCTCCCTCATGGCCCTGAGTTCCTGCTTCAGCTTGAGGTTCTCGTCGGCCATGACCCGCATGAGCATAGGATTCCCTAGCCCTTGACCATTGTCCGATCCTGGACTGTTCATCGCGGCCTTCTCCACCTGGATGAAGTCTTGTAGCTGTGGAATTCCTTCTCCTGCCCATTCCCCGGGTAGACCAGCGGGTCTCATCGCCTTCAGTAGTGCTTCACCTTGCACTCTGTCACTCCAAAACACGTTGACGCCCTCCACCGCAGTAGAGCCGTCACTTTGGGCTCATAACCTCCAACGGAGGCGCAGAAACACAACCTGCTTTTTTACTTGAGCAATCAAAAGGGCTTAGGTACACCCTCGATTTGTGTGTCATCCTTGCTAGGGAGCTATGCTCTTACCCAGCCTTTTTTGGAAAACATCTATCCACAAGCGGTTATAATCCCTTCCCCCCTCCTCAATCAGGAGTTCGGGGCTGGTGATTTGTTCAATCAGGATAGGCTGATTCTTGGGAAGGGATTGGAGGCAAGTTCAAGGTGTACACCATGTATGGACAGCCTAGGTCCATAGGCAATCTGAAAGTCACCAAGCGTAGCAGCTGAGACCATCAGTAAATATTTGTATATATATATATATATATATGTATAACCATTGTGTGACACGATCCAAAAAGCACCACCCCGTCAGCCCTGGCTTGGCATTTTCTGATCTTTGGGCATTGAGAAACAGCACATGTTTCAACATGTTTCCATCTTGGAACCAAATGGAGTGCACGCTTCGCAAATGTCGGTGCTTGTGTGCTTGCATTTCTGTCCACCATGGAGTTGTCTATGAGTTGCGAGTTCCTAGTAGCACCCCATTACCAGCATGCCTAAGGACATGCTTGGCTTTGACCCGGCCTTTGCAGCAACACTACATCATCATCTGCCATCAAATGACCATGACCTCAGATCGCCACGGCTGGACCCGCACCACCAGGCAGACCCCAGCAACACTTCCGGTGACAGGTACAATGCATGTGGCCAGCAGCACAAGCATCTCCACCAATCTGAACCAAGAAGAAAAAACCACTGGCTTCAGCAAGCTTCATGTACTCACAGGCCTTGGAGGGCACTATCACCGTTGCAAAATGAAGCAATTCAGTGGCAAGAACCGAAACCAAGAGCGAATCATTTATGGATATACCCTGCTTGAAAACATCGAGTTCTTCCAAGGCACATGGAACCAGTGCCAGCAGCCCAAGTAGTGAGAGTAGGCCACCTGGCTATGGTGAAGCATCGCTACTGCGGAAAAGTTGCCGCGGCCAGTTGGAACACACTGCGCTCAAATGTTCTGAGGCGTCAAAGCTGAGAATCCACTTACCTGCTTCATAAGGTGGTTTCTCAGAATAGGGGTGCCCCCACGTATCATCTTTTATCAACCACTTGTAGTCATTTTTGAAAAAACTTGGGGTTCCTATTTTGAGAAACCCCCATATGTCTGAAAAAATGCCATAGTTTGCCCTTCGCGGATTTCACAATTCTTGCCCCGCTCGAAAATGTAGCAATCAAACATCCACAATTCATGCAGCAAATGAAGTTTCTTTAGGCCTTGGATTCAAAACATTCAGAAGATCTGTGAGAACTCAGTGTCAATTCAGATCATTTCAGATCATTTCAGATCATTTTTCCTTTTGGACATGTGATGATGCTTGATGATGGTTGATGACGCTTGAGATCATTTTGATTCATGATGTTCAGTTAACGCTTCATGATGGTGGACGCTTATTGATGATGTTTGATCACAGTTCATCAGGGATTTTAGTCATGATTCATGATGGCGAATCAGTGGTTCATGATGCGCCAATCTATGGCTACTGATGGTTGCTTAATCGTTTATGATTGCAAATACAACTTTATTAAACATCAACTCACCAATGGTAAACTAAGTCAGAACTAGTTAACCAATCATCATTAATCAACAGTTGGTTCATCTAATGATAAAATAGTACTGACTAGAAATCACCAATGGTACCAATGATTGATCTATGGACAACGACTGTTGTTGATTTTGAATTGGTTTCCAGGGATCAACCAATGCATGCCAGGTTCACGCATCCTGGATGCGTCGGCGTATGAACTTCAGTCGTCGCTAGTAGATCTTGAGCCAAGCAGCCCGGGGCCAAACCCGCGGCTTTGTACGTAGCCCGGAATTCAATTATCATTATCAGTAGCTCACTACCGTAGTATACCCATTCATCAACCACTAAAATTAATCATTTCTGATGAAGCATGTAGTTCAGCATGATCTTTCTGTTGAAGCTAGTAGTGCCGCAGAACAAGTCGGCTCCAAATCCCCTTGGTACATATCAAAATCTTGGCGCTGGAAGATTTCCAAGGTTGACAATGGATTTACCCCGATTTGGTCTCTGTGCGCATTTGAAAGCAGGCCCTTCACATAAACGCATTCCTCAAACTGCGAGGAATTCAACTGGGGCCTCACCAAAGGTGCTCGATAAGGCTTCAATGGATGCTACACAGTGGTCCGGAACTCGTGAACAGAGTGCAGCTTGCTGCATCTACACCATGTGCTTCGCGCAACGAAAGAGCACAACAAAAATTCCAAACCGTGGTTTTGCCTGTGGACAGAGAACCAATTCTTGCAACCGGATCCTTTCTGACGAGCTTCTTTTGAAATATCTTTTAATTTCTAAGCATATCTGTGCCAAGTGATCTCGTCCAATGTAGATGAACAAATAAATTGATCTGTGTAGATAAGCATGAATTGATAAAAAATGTAGATAAATAAACGTCCAATGTAGATAAACAAATGTTTATTTATGTTTATTGATCTGTGTCTCAATATTTCCGCGAATGTGCATGTAACATCTTCACCCAGAACTTTGTTCTCCGACCTCAGCATCTTGAGGAACCCGTCGCTTCACTGCAGCCAAACAACTCCTAACTTCCATGGCCACCCCCTCCACCCATGGAAGAGAGTAGGGTCCATGACATTGTTAGGCCTAGGATTCTCTTGGACATGGCACATCTTCTACTGTCGCACTATGAACAGTTGACACCTCCAATGTCGATTTTTGATACCTTCAGCGGCTTAGTATTCTTTTTCTGCGAAACAGCATCGAGCTGAGGTGATCACCTGGTAGCGGGTGGACATTGCTCCAATCGGAGGTTTGAGAGGCAGGGAAAATTCCCGCCGGCCACTCCCCCTTG